>PJEM01019327.1:0-16226 GCA_004023845.1 Helogale parvula
AATAAATACATCAAAAAAATTTTTTAAGGATCAAGACATTTATAAAAAAAAAAAAAGCAAGAACTGTTTCCAATGTTGCATTTATCTACTAATATTATGCTCATTGAAATATACGTTGCATGTTAACCCCTCAAGAACTCTTACTTGCAGATAACATGTTAATACTTACCGACTGCCGACGGCAATATGTGATGATCTGCTCCCACAAAAGTCAAGTTTCCACTGACCTATTAGGACAGTTTTAACTAAATGAAGTGCGGTTTGCAGGGATACTCTTGAACGTAACCAGATCATTTATGCACTGCTCAGTACTTAGCACCTTTGGCAGATGGCTACTAAGTAGCAATGCCAACAATCCCAACTTTTTGTCTGTTCATTCGGTTTTCTGTCCTTCTAATTTTAATTTTCAATATGTATGAATAAATGTATTTTCATTAAAAAGAAATCAAAGCAATAAAGATTTTTAATGTTTATTTTTGAGAGACAAAGGGAGAGAGAGAGTTGGGGGATCCCAAGCAGGTTCTATACTGTCAGCGCAGAGCCTGACAGGAGGTTGAAACTCACAAACCCTGAGATCATGACCTGAACTGAAATCAAGAGTCGGCTGCTCACCCGACTGAACCACTCAGGTGCCCTAAGTCAATAAAGTTTAAGCAAAGTTCACCAGGACATCTCCCTCGTCTGGTCTTCCCCCAGAAATAGTCACTATTATCAGTTTGCTGTGTGGCCATCCAGAACTTTTCTACCTATGCACTCACAAGCATACCTACGTATTATGTAAATACATACTTTAACTGATTATTATATACTGTACATATTACTGTGCAACTTAAGTCTCCCCCTCCCAAGAGTAGAGGTTGAGTCCTTGTCAGTATAAGGACAGCGTATGGTATTTCAGCAATTCCCCTACTAAGGGGGCACTCAGGCAATTTTGATCTTTCACTATTCCGGTGTTGTAGAGAACATATTCATATTTCACTCTTTGTGTACAATGCAAGTGTTTTCTCCTGTGCATTGATAGAAATAAAATTTCCAGGTCAAAGATCTACATTTGAATCTGTAAAATTTCCAATAAATCCTATTAAATGGACCTCTAAAAAATTTATACTCAGTCCCACAGTATATGAATGTGGATCATGGCCCTACATCCTTACAGAATTGGTAATATCAATCTTTTAAGTTTTGGGGATATGTGAGAAGTTACTGTAGGTCATTAATTGAAAAAATATCGATTGGATGTCTACTATGTGTCAGTCGTTCTGGGCACTAGAGTTTAGCAGTCATGAAAAGGACAAAGCCCCACCTTCATGAAGCTGGCATGCTAGGAGGGGAGAGAGATGAGAAACAGATAAATAATAAAAATCTACCTGGCAGTGAGAAAAGGTGGTGAGAAATAGTTGGATTCCAGGTATATATGAAGATGGAGATGAGAGGATAATGGATAAATTCAATGGAAAGCCAGTGGGAGGGTCAAAATTATTCCAAGTTTGGAGCAAAGAAGCTCAATGGAAGGCCAGTTAAAAGTTGGATGGGTTAAGTACAGTTGGGGATGGGGAGGGACCCCGAGTTCACTACAGGCCTTCGGTATGAGATACCCAGTGGGAGGGGTGAATAGGTACCTGGATAGAAACGTTCAGGGAGAGGTTTGGATTGAAGGTCTCAATCTGGGAGTCGTCAACGCAGAGACAATGCTCAAAGCTATGAATTTGTAGAAGACCACTGAAGAGTGAGGCAGAATAGAGGGCCATGAATGGAGGTCATGGGCACTCAAGAAGCTTTGAACATGCACCCTGATCGGTGTTTCTCCTAATATAAATTCAGCTTGCTTGTGAGGTATTAACATTTTTATATTTGGCTAGAATCAACTCACTAATACTTTAACATTTCACATCTAAACATGAAAGATCAGATTATGGGTTTTTTCCTTACCATGTCCTTGTCAGTCTTGATATCATGGGCAAACAGTGGTTTGGTTGGGAATGTTTCCTTTTTTCCCCAAATCCCTTAAAGCATTTGTGTAAGACTGTTATTTTTTTCTTAAAATGGTGAAAAGTCAGGGCACCTGTGCAGTCAGTCAGTTAAACATCCGACTCTTGACTTCAGCTCAGATCATAATCTCATGTTCGTGGGTTTGAGCCCCACATCGGGCTCCACATCGATAGTGTGGAGCCTGCCTGGAATTTCTCTTTCTTCTCTCTGCCTCTCTTTCTCTCTCTCTTTCTCAAAATAAATAAGTAAACATTAAAAAAAAAATGGTTAAAAGTCACCAGTAAAGGTAAATGGACCTAGTGTTTTCCTTATAGGAAGATTTGTTATTTTTTAACAGATTCATTTAGGTATAATTGATATATCATAAACTACATTTATTTAAGGTATACAATTTTATAAATTTTGACATAGGTATAACCCATGAAACCATGACCACAATCAAAATAATGAGTATTCCTATCACCCCCAAGAAGTTTTTTTCAAGCTCCTTGGGAATCCCTCCCTCCTGCTCTTCCCTTCCCTTATAAATCCACACAACCATTGATATATGTATTGTATTTCCTTAAAGATTTTATTGAAATCTCTTGCCCATTTGTTATTGAGTTCTTTGTTTTCTTATTATTGAGTTTTGAGAGTTCTTTATATATTCCAGTACAAGTCTTTTACCTGATAGATTTGCAGGTATTTTCTACTAGTCTGTAGCTTGTGGGTTGGTTCTCTGAACAGTGGCAGTCTAAGAACAAAAGTTCATAATTTTGATAAAGTCCAAATTATCAGTTTATCATTAGAATTCTGAAAATGGGAGCACCTCGTTGACTCCGTTGGTTAAGCATTCGACTTGAGCTCAGGTCATGATCTCACAGTTCGTGGGTTTGGGCACCGCATCAGGCTCTGTGCTGACAGCTCAGAGCTGGAGCCTGCTTTGGATTCTGTGTCTCCCTCTGTTTCTGCCCCTCCCCCACTCGTGCTTGCGCGCGCGCCTGCGCACTCACGTGCTCTCTCTCGTGCTCTCTCTCTTTCTCAAAAATAAACAAACATTAAAAAAATTTTTAAAGGAATTCTGAAAATTATTGCTTCATCTATTTTGAGGTCATATTATTAGGTAAAAACAATCTTTTAATTTTTGTATCTTCCTAACTGACCATTTTATCATTACAAAATGACAGTCCAGTGCTTATGACTTGTAGTACTTTTGCTTTAAAGTTTCACTGTTGTTCCTCTGGACTAGCAAATCCCTCAGGGCAAAAGTGATTGTAAGTGCTGGGTTCTTCCTTCTCACCTTCTCCGAGGCCAAGTAAGCTCTTATTATTCTGCTACCTCGTCAATTCCTTTGTAAAAAGAATTTTCTTCTCATTTTTTCCGGTGTTTTAATCGTCTTCAGCAGAATGGTTGGTCTGAATTCTGTTGGCTGCTTTTTCTTTTGAATTTATACCTACCCCATTGCTAAGCTATCTTTTTATTTCTAAAAAATCATCTATGGGGACGCCTGGGTGGCTCAGTTGGCTGAGCGTCCAACTTCAGCTCAGGTCATGATCTCGCACTTTGTGGGTTCGAGCCCCGCATCAGGCGCTGTGCAGACAGCTCAGAGCCTGGAGTCTGCTTCAGATTCTGTGTCTCCCTCTCTCTCCACCCCTCCCCTGCTCATGCTCTCTCTCTCTCAAAAATAAATAAAATGTTAAAAAGAAATTTTAAAAATCATCTATGGATACTTGGATTTTCTATGTAGACAACACCTACATAGATCATCTGCAAATACTTTCAGGCTTTCTATAGTTCTTTCAAACTTTTCTACCTATAACTATTTGTCTTGTCTTATCACACCAGCTAGGACCTTTAATATACTATTAAATAGAAGGACTAACGTTGAAAATCCTTGTTTTGTTCCTGAATTTAAAGCAAATGCTTCTAGGATCTTACTATTAAAATGAATTTCTGTAGGTTTTTACTAGATACTTTCAACTGTTTCAAGGAAGTTCCATTTGTACTTTGTTAAAAGATTTTTCTTTCATTCAATATCTTTGCTTTTGAAGTAGAAGAGGTAAGTTAAATAGGTGATGGAGATTAAGGAGTGTACATTGAGCACAGATATAGATCTTTGCATTTGATTTATTAATATCAAATCTTTAAATAAAATATTTTAGCTACTCTTTTAATTTATTTTGAATATTTATCTTTGCATATTACTTGCATTTAATTAAATGCCTTTTGTGCATCCACTGAGAAGAACCCATGGATTTCTCTCTTTGTTAATGTGATAAGTTACCTTTTTTTCTGATGTTACTTACCACTGCATTCCTGTGATAAATCCAACCTGGACACGTTGTGTTTTTTATACTTTTATAAAATTGCCATACTCAATTTGCTAGCATATTTTAAAGGAATTTGGTGTCTACGGTTATAGGTGGGGTAACCTTACAATTTCTTTTTTCCCTGTTGTCATTGTCTTATTGTGTTATATAGAATTCATTGAGTATTTAGGGTATTTCTTTTTCAGTGCTCCAGAATAATTTGCATAAGATTCAGATTATTTACTTCCTGAAAAGTTAGTGGTCACAACTTTTAAAACCATGAACTTTGTGTTATATGTGTTATGGAATTTTTCTTAATGCTAATTCAATTTCTTTATAAGTTATAAAACTCGGGCGCCTGGGTGGCTCAGTCAGTTAAGCGTATGACTTCAGCTCAGGTCATGATCTCTTGGTTCTTGAGTCCAAGCCCCACGTTGGGCTCTGTGCTGACAGCTCAGAGCCTGGAGCCTGCTTCCGATTCTGTGTCTCCCTTTCTCTGCCCCTCTCCCTCTCACACTGTCTCTCACTCTCTCAAAAATAAACAAACATTAACAAAAGCTTTTTTTAGTTATAAAACTCTTATTTCCATTTCTTTTGGAGTCAAGTTTTGTTCTAGATATTTATTCACTTCATTTAAGTTATTGAGTTCATTAGCATATATTTACTCAGAGTCTTCAGTTAATGTCTCTCCCCGCCCCCCACTCTCCCCATAAGAGTTTTCAATAGAAAGCTACCAAATTCCTTTGCCACAGTTCTGGTCAATATCTGAGCAATGAATAGCTCCAGAAAGTGCTTCAAAAATATTTGTATAGAGACACATAGGTGGCTCAGTGGGTTAAACATCCAACTCTTGATTTCGGCACAGGTCGGCTACCTCAGGCTTGTGGGATGGAGCCTCGCTTGGGGCTCAGCACTGACATTGCAGAGTCTGCTTGGGATTCTCTCTCTCCCTCTCCCCTGCTTGTGCTCTCTCTATCAAAGAGTAACAACAGCAGCAATATTTATATAACTCAGTTGTTGCAAAGGAAATATTGGTTTTATTTTAACAATTGAAAGAAATGTGAGGCACCTGAGTGTCTCAGTCAGTTGAGCAACCGACTTTGGCTCAGGTCATGATGTCAAGGTGGGTGAGTTCAAGCTCCACATCGGGCTCACTGCTGATAGGGCAGAGCCCAATACAAATCCTCTGTCTCCCTCTTGCTCTCTTACCCTCTTCTTTAAAAATATATAAACATTGAAAGAAATTGATAGAGGGGCACCTGGGTAGCTCAGCCGGTTGAGTGCCTGACTTTGGCTCAGGTCATGATCTCATGGTTCATGGGTTCGAGCCCTGCGTCGGGCTCTGTGCGGACAGCTAGCTCAGAGCCTGAAGCCTCTGCAGATTCTGTATCTCCCTCTCTCTGTGTACCTACCCTGCTCACACTGTCTCTCTCTCAAAAAAAATAAATAAAACATAAAAAAAAGAAAGAAATTGATAGAAATGATTGCAGTTTAAACAGTCCTACCAGAAAACCAGTATTGCCAGTGGAAGTTGGAATAGACTTAGGAGTATAAGTTGGAACCCTTATAATTTCTTCATTGCCCCTTTATTTGCAGTCTGTCCAAATCTGACTCACTAATTTTGTTTGTTTGTTTAGCTGAAGTATAATTAATATACAATATTGGTTTCAGGTATGCAACATAATGATACAATTCTATATACTATTACTTCCCACAGTAAGTGCAGTCTCCAAATGTCAGCAAGCAACATTATTACAATATTATGCACTAAATTCCCTGTGCTATGCTTTTCATCTCCATGACTTACTTGTTTTATAGCTGGAACTTTATACCTCTAACCCCCCTTTAGCTATTTTATTCATCCCCCGCCCACCCACCTTCTCTTAGACAACCATCAGGTTGTTCTTTGTATGTAACGGTCTGGTGTTGTTTTGTTTCTTAGATTCTACATATAAGTGAGGTCATACGGCATTCAACTTTATATGAATTATTTCACTTAGTATCATACGTTCTAGGTCCATCCATGTTGTCACAAATGACAAGATTGCATTCCTTTTTATGACCATGTAATATTTATTGTATGTATTTCCACAATTCAACTGGTTTATCCATTCATCTGTCCGTGGACATTTGGGCTGTTTCCATGTCTTGGCTATTAGAAATAACGCTGCAATAACTATAGGAGTACATGTGTCTTTTCGAATCAGTGTTTTTATTTGGGGGGGGGGGTGGCACATACCCAGTAGTAGAATTGCTGGATCCTATGGTATTTCTAGTTTTAATTTTTTTTGAGGAACCTCCACCCTGTTTTGTGCAGTGGCTGCACCGGCTCACATTCCCACCGACGGTGCAAAGGTTTTTTTTTTTTCCTCCACATCCTCACCAACACTTGTTATTTCTTGTCCTTTTGATTCTAGCTCTTCTGACAGGTGGTATGTCATTGTGATTTTGATTTGCATTTCCCTGATGATGGTCAGTGGTGTTGAGAATATTTTCATGTGTCTGTGGGCCAGCTGTGTGTCTTCTCTGGAAAAAATGATGATTCGGGTCTTTTGCCCATTTTTAAATCAGATTTTTGTTTCTTTGGTATTGATTTGTATATTTTGGATATTAACCCCTCATTGGATATACATTTGCAAATATCTTTTCCCATTGAGTAGGTTGCCTCTTCATTTTGTTAATGGTTTCCTTTGCAGTGCAAAAGCTTTTTATTTTACTGTAATCTCAATAGTTTATTTTTGCTCTTGTTTCCCTTGCCCAAGGAGACATGTCTAGAAAAAAGTTGCTATAGCCATTGTCAGGGAAATTACTGCCTGTGGTGTCTTCTAGTTTTATGGTTTCAGATCTCAAGTTTATGTGTTTAATCCATTTTGAATTTATTTTTGTGTTTGGTGTAACAAAGTGGTCAAGTTTCATTCTTTGGCATATAGCTGTCCAGTTTTCCCTTCACCATTTGCTAAGGAGACTGTCTTTTCCCCGTTGCATATTTTTGCCTTCTTTGTCATACCTTCAGTGGCCATATATGCATGCATTTCTTTCTGGGCTCTCTGTGCTGTTCCATTGTTCTAAGTGCCTGTGTGCCTCTGCCGTACTGTTTTCACTATTACAGCTTTGTAGTGTACCTCAAAATCTGGGATTACGACATCCCCAGCTGTGCTTTTTTTTCTCAAGATTGCTTTTGCTATTTTGGGTCTTTTCTGGTTCCATAAAAATTTTATTTTAATTTTTTTCATTTTATTTATTTGAGAGAGAAAGAGAATGTCAGCAGGGGAGGAGCGAGGAAAGAGAGAGAGAGCGTGAGCGAGTGCATGAGAGTGGGGCAGAGGGGGAGAGAGAGAGACAGAGAAACAGAGACTCCCAAGCAGGATCAGCACTGTCAGTACAGAGCCAGATGCAGGGCTTGCTCCCATGATTCGGGGATCATGACCTGAGATAAAGTCAAGAGTCAGACTCTCAACCAACATAAAAATGTTAGTATTTTTTTCTAAATAATAAAGGCTGTTATTTTGTTCTAATAACAGATGCTGTTGTTGTTTTGATAGTGGTTGTATTGAATCTGTAGATTGCTTTGAGAAGTATGGACTTAACAATATTAATTCTCCCAATCCATGAGTGTGGGGTATCTTTCCATCTGTTTGTGTCCTCTTTAACGTCTTTCATCAATATCTTTTGGCTTACAGAGTACAGGTCTTTACCATTTTGGTTAAATTTATTCCTAGGCACTTTAATATTCTTGCTGTAGTTGTAAATGGGATTGCTTTCTTAATTTCTCTTTCTGTACTTGGTTATTAGTGTATAGAAATGCATCAGATTTCTGTGGCGCCTGGGTGGCTCGGTTGAGTGCCTGACTTGTTACTTGCTCCAGTCATGATCTCTCAGTCCTGAGATTGAGCCCCACATTGGGCTTTGTGCTGAGGGTGGAGCCTGTTTGGGATTCTCTCTCTCTTGGTCTCTCTCTGCCCCTCCCCTGCTCTTTCTCTCTCAAATTAAATACCTAAACTTGACCTCAAGAATCACACTACTAACTGAGCCAGACAGGGACTTCTCTAGGTTTAGCTATTATTAATATAATAGCTATAAATATTTTTTCCACAATTTTTTTAATGTTTGTTTTTAAGAGAAAGAGTCAGAGGACAAGCAGAGGAGGGGCAGTGGGAGAGGGAGACACAAAATCTGAAGCAGGATCCAGGCTCTGAGCTGTCAGGACAAAGCCCAACATGGGGCTTGAACCCACGAACCGTGACATCATGATCTGAGCCAAAGATGGGCATTTGGCGAACTGAGCCACCCAAGTGCCCCCCACATGTTTTTCTATTGAATGTTTTAATTTCTCCTGGACAACATGGAAATGCTGAATTGAAGGACAGTTGTATTTTTAATTTTACAAGGAATGTGTAATTTTGAAAACTTTTCCAAAGTGGTGGTATGGTTTTACATTCCCACCAACTTCATTAACAAAGTTTTAATCTTGTGCCAACATTAACATCTTTTCAATTGTCTGTTCTACTGAATACAAGACTATCTTGTAATTTAAATTGTCACTTCCATGACGACTAATGATGTTGAGCAATTTTACATGTGTTTATTTTTCATATTTCACCCATTGTGAAGTACCTATTCAGGTACTTTTGCCCATTTAAAAACTGGATTGTTTGCTTTTTATTATTGAGTTGTAGTTCTTTATATATTCTGGACAAGTCCTTTGTTGAGAATATGATTTGTGGAAATTTCCTCCCAGTCTGAGGCCTGCCTTTTCATTTTCTTTTTAAGTTTATTTTGAGAGAGCGAGAGAGAATGCAAATGCATGGGGGAGGGCCAGAGAGAGAGGGAGATAGAGAATCCCAAGCCAGCTTCACACTGTCAGCACCGAGCCTGAGGCGGGGCTCTAACTCACAAACTGAGTTTATGACTTGAGCGGAAATCAGTCAGATGCTTAACCCACTGAGACACATCCACGTGCCCCTGCCTCTTCATTTTCTTAATGGTGTCTTTTGATCAAAGTTTTTAAAATTTTTATTAATGTTTTATTTATTTTTGAGAGAGAGACAATTGTGAGCAGGGGAGGGGCAGAGAGAGAGGGAGACACAGAATCTGAAGCAGGCTCCAGGCTCTGAGCTAGCTGTCAGCACAGAGCCCGATGCAGGGCTCAAACCCACGAACCGTGAGATCATGACCTGAGCCAAAGTCGAAGGCTCAACTGACTGAGCCACTCAGGTGCCCCTTGATAAAAGTGTTTTATTTGGATGAAGTCTAATCCATTTTATCCTTTATTGGTTATCCTAAAAAATCTTTGCCAATCCCCAAATCATGAATATGTTCTTTCATGCTTTCTTCCAAAACCCTCATGGTGTTAGCTTTTACATTTAGATGTATATGATCCACCTGGTATTAATTTCTGTGTTTGGCATGAGGACGTAGGGGTCAAGGTTTTTTGGTTTTGATGGATATCCAGATGTTTCAGAACCATGTTAAAAACACTTTCTACATTATTTTGGTGCTTCTGCCAAAAATGAATTGACCATTATGTGTAGGTGTTCATCAAGGCTCTTTTTTATACTGTTTTTTTCTCCCTGTGCTAATATCACATGGTTTTGACTACTGTAGTTTTATTTTTTTTAATGTTTATTTCATTTTGAAAGAGAGAGAGAATGGGGGAGGGGCAGAGAGAAAGGGAGACACAGAATCCAAAGCAGGCTCCAGGCCCTGAGCTATCGGCACAGAACCTGACGCAGGGCTCGAGCTCACACCGGGTGAGATTGTGACCTGAGCTGAAGTCGGTTGCCCAACCGACTGAGTCACCCAGGCCCCTAGACTACTGTAGTTTTATAGTGAAACAACATTCAGTAGGGTATATCCTCCAGCTTTGGTATTCTTAAAAGATGATTTTGACTACTTTAGGTCCTTTGCATTTCCATGTGAATTTTAGGTCAGATTCTCAATTCTGGTTTAAGAAAAATAAAAATAGGAGTCTTGAGCTTGAACATCTCTGCCTTGTTCTTGATCTTAGGAGTAAAGTATTATACAACAGCAGTTTTTTAATGTTATTTGATTAAGGAAATTCTCATCTATTTCAAGTTTGCTGAGGTTTTTATGTTTTCATCTGAATTCCAGTATACTAGTTTGCTGAGGTTTTAAGATCATAACTGGTTACTGTATTGTCAGATACTTTTTCTCTACGTAGAGCGAATATGACTTTAGTTCTTTGTTGACATAGTTCATTATGTTGATTACAAATATAAAACCAACTTTGTACTCCTTTGATAAACCCCACCTGGTTATGTATTATGCTTTTTATATACTGCTGGGTTTTATTTTCTAGTACTTTGTTAATAGATTTTGCATCGATAGTCATAAAATGTTGGCCTGGTTTTGGTTTTTTTCCTTTTGCCTGTAATATTAGGGGTATCATAGGTGAGCCTCATATCATGACTTGAGAAGTACTCCCTTCTATACTTTCTCAATAAGTGTCTAAGATTGAGATTTTCTTAAATGCTTTATAATGTGCCACTAATATTCTGGGACGGTACTTTTATTTGTAGGAGGTTTTTAAAATATAAATTGCTTTTTTAAGATACAGAGCCAGTAAGGTGTCTCAGTTCTGAAGTCTTGTTAAATTTTTTCAAGGAATTTGTTCAACTAAATTGTAAAACTGAATGACTTAATATCCCTTTAGTCTGTAACTGATATTCCACCTTTCATTCCTGACATTGGTCATTTGTGACTTCTCTTTTTCCTTGACTGATCCTGCTAAGTTTCTGCCAATTTTGTTAATTTTTCAAAGAACCAAATTTTGGCTTAGGTAAAATTTCTCTTTTATCATCTTCTTGCTTTCTATTCTTCTTTCTTTTCTTTAGCTTACTTCTGTTGTATTGCTCATTTCCCCTCTAGTTTTTTCAGGTAGAAATTTAGATGTTAAGCCTTCTTCCTAAGCACTTCAAGCTAATTTTCCTCTAAGTACCATTTTACCTGCATCCCATAGATTTGTATTCTGTCATTCAATTCCAATTATTTTCTAATGTCCTTTGTGATTTTGGGTCATAGGTTATTTAGCAGTATATTTGATTTATTCTCTAGATATCGCATTGGCTGACAGAATTTCTTGCAGTTGAGGGTCCAGTCATCCAAAGAGCACGGAGACTTGCTTTATGACCCATCATGTAGTCTGTCTTGGTGAAACTTTCATGTACATCTGCAGAACAGTTGAGTAGTGTCCCATAAATTCCAGTTAAGGTAGTTTATCACTCAGATCACCTTTTCCTACTGACTTAAATATATCCTATCATTTCCGGAGGGGTGTTAAAATATCAAACTATGGTTGTGACCTTGTCTATTCCTTTTAGTTTTCACTGTATTTTAAACGTTCTGCTAGGTGTGTAATTGGTATTCCTGATGGATGCATTTTCCCTCTCCCTTAAGCATGAAATGTTTTAAGGCCTAATATTCATCTTTTGTCTTAAAACAGTCACTCCAACTTAGTGCTTGCATGGTCTATCTTTTCCCATCCTTTTTCCTCCAAAAAAGCATTTGTATTTAGCAGGTCTCTTCTTCAAAGAATTTCTTTCAATGTTTATTTTTGAGAGTGTGTGTGCGAGCAGCGGGAGGGAAGGGGCTGAGAGAAGATAGAGGATCTTAAGCAGGCTCTTCACCGTCAGTGCAGAGCCCGATCTCACTGTAAGATCGTGACCTGTGACTGAGCCACTCAGACACCTCTAGCGCATCTCCTTTTCTAGTTTGACAATCTCCGCCTTGTAACTGGAGTTATTTGGTGTACTTAACTTCAACAGAATTATTGGTATTGTTAGATTTAGTGAATATTCTTGACTTCTTCCTGTCTTATAAAAGGATTTCTTTGCTTTTATTTAAATCTCTGTTCTTGGTATTTGTTTTGTTTTCCTCATTGTTGTTACTCCTTCCTTTACATAATGAAGTCTTTTTCAGTGTTCCATTTTCAGTCTTGTAAGCAGCTCTGGCCACATGCTTTCACAATGTTTTTTACTAGATGCCGTAGGGGTTGTAACAAGCATCTTTAATACAATCTACAAAGTATTAAACTACTTTACATTAAGATTTATGAACCTTCCAACAGCATAGTTCCATTTACCCACATCCTCTGTAGCTCAACTGTGGATAACAAACAGTTCATATTAGACAATTGAACACTAGGTAATCTATGGATAGTTTCTCGGTTTTCTATTTTTGCTCAAGCCAGTTCAGGCCCTTTGGGGTATTCAAATTACACAGAAGCTAAGGCAACAGACTTGATATTATTAATTGCCCAAAGGTTTTCTAGGGAAGCCTGGCTGGCTCCGTGGGAAGAGCATGGGACCCTTGATCACAGAGTTGTGAATTCAAGCTCCGTGCTGGGTGTGATTACTAAAAAAAATATTAATTTCACCTAGAAAAATTTTAATGTATGCACCCAATATCAGGAGATTGGGAGAGAATTGGGCCAACTCTTCCAGTCCTTCCTTCTAATGTAACAAAATACCAATGGGACATGTCTGAAACACTTTAATAATCACACTGGCTTGTTCAATTTTCTCCCTGCTTTAGTCACTAACAAGACATTAACAATTTTGGAAATAATTTTAGCGACTTGTGAGTTAAAGGGACCCAAACCCAACGACCTCAGCAATATGAAAGCGAATATCCCAGGTGTGGACACGGTCACTGTATTCTACTGTTTAGAACATTTTCATTTCCTGGCAGTGAAAACAGAATTGTCTGCTGAAAGCCACCATTTACCAAGACCTAAGTTTGAAATAGGGTGCTAGTGCTTCATCCGCACGGTTCCATTTAGCCTCCGTTCCTCAGGTCCGGGAGAGCCCCGTTTCTGGCTGAGTAAGCAAGATACAGGTTAGTTTGGGAAACTGCTCGTACATCACTTATTTTCCAAATTTGTGTGTGATTTAGGTCTTTCTATATGCAGAGCCTGCACTCTTACACGTTTGTGTGTGCAAAAGGGGAGAGGCCCTTCCTTCAATCCAGTTTTAAAAGCAGTGAGGAGAGGTTGATGAATCCACTTGTAATCAATGCAAGAAACTTAGATGTCAGATTCTAAGAACAAAACTGAAAAAGCAGCTGTAAGAAATAGTCTTGGGTCATCTATTCAGAGGGGCAAAAGGAATAAGGCAACTTAAGTGCATCACGAGCATGACTATATACAAGCAGAAAATCGCCCTCCCTAATGAATCCGAGGTAGGAGTCGACATTCAGATTAAGTATTAAAGAGAGAGAAGTACGTAACGTTTAACAAAAATTGGTTAAATTTTTATGTGTATGTTGAAAAGGAAATTCACGTAACACATCATGTCTCCCCTTAGCTAGATCACGTTCATGAGCTTTCTTCTCCAAAACAGTTCAATAGATTTATGTTAAAGACAACATGTGTATTGAAAGTAGCAATTTTATTTGAGTTAAAATTATTTACAAAAACCCAAAGACATACTTCATGAAACTGGTACAAACTATTTTTTCCTGCCGTTGGCTTTTGCTCCAAAGATCACAGCTGAGAAATACTGTATAAAATAAAAATAGGATTGGATTCAGAAAAGTACTCTACTGTTCTAATTTCCAATTGGTAGTATTTACAGAAATATTTACAATGGAAAAAAAGGTTACTTTAAAACTTTAATTTGCAAGTCAGCCTCAAGTACCCTAAAATGCAGAGTTCTCTGAGGGTTAAAAACACACAAATGCACTGCAGTTGGTGAGGTGATTTCTCCCTCACCACCCCCACCAAAATCTGCATCTCTATCAGTGCTTGACAATTAGTTATTATTTAAAAAACAAACTGTTAAACACGGAGGTAAATCAATTCTCAAATGATTACCAGTGTAACAGAAAACTGTAGTTCGCCCCCGATTGTTCTCATCCAAACATTTTAGAAGAGTCTTCACCATCTGCCACAAGTCAGGTTTTTTAAGCAAAAATTTGTTTCTTTTCCTAATTCCAATGATTAATCAATATCAATGCATTGTAAAATTATTAAAATACATCTAACTAATTCAATTTTATGGATATCATTTACTGATATACTTTTAAAATAGTTCGCTACGCTAGCATTTATACTCAGGGCAAATAACACCTAGGTCCTTCCCAAGTTACACTGGCAGAACTATACTGTTAAGAGGTGATGGGTGGGGGGTGGGTGGGTACGAGGAAGAAAACAATTTGCCTGGAATCAGTTACTTCCTTATAGATTTCCCAACAATCTGCATTATCAAAAATAGGAAGACAATAGAAGGCAGCCACTGCATTAAAAAACATTACAGCTGGCACTGATACAAGAGCCCCGATTTGTCACTTTATACAAGGAAATAACAAAGTCTAAATGGGTAGCAATTAGACTTTGTATTTTCCTCAATACACACCAAACTAATATTTTTATGGCTTCAAGTTTTACAAATCCAATGAAGAAACATGATATACTACCTGAAAGGTATTTAAAAGTCTTAACAAAAGAGATCTCTGGAAAGAAAGCCTGTATTCAGGCCCAATCAACAAAAAAAGTTTAACCAGTGGTCGGAACAATAATTAACACAAGAGAGATTTGCAATGTTGTGAAATTAAATATATAAAATGTGTTCTGTGTGTTCCATGACTGTTTTCCAAACACACTGTTCTATGAACTAAGAATCTGAACAAAAAATAGGATCTTCTCTGAACCAGCAATTTAAGGCTTTGCGTTTATGCATTTGATCCTGTCACTCTGTAGAAGAATATACACATTATCTGGAAACATGAATTCCACATTGGTGTTTTAGCTTCCTTAAAGTTATTGTACTGAACATCAGAAAATATATCTAGAGAGTCCTCCCTCAAAACGACGTTTCAAGAGCCTCCTCTAGCATTAAGCGTAAACTACCCTGGGTTTGTCTATTTTGCTTCGTCCTTTAACAGGGCACATCATCTTACATAATATTCCCTCAAACCGTTGTTTGTTTTGTGTCTATAACTATGATTCATCATGGTATGATAATATGGTCATGGTCTCAAAAGTGAAAAATAGTTCAACAACCCAAACCAAATTAAAAATAAAAAAATATACTACTAATCCCTTGTGTCTTTGGATTCCATCTAATTTTAAATATAGACAGTAGTTCAGGGAACAACAACAAAAAAAATTCACAAAATTATTAAAAGCTTTATTTACGATTGGAATCATTCAACAAAAAAGCAAAAGCAAATGAGCCTGAAAAAGGAACTAAGCTGTTGTCTAGAATGTCCTCAGAACATCCGACACCTCAGTAGCTAAGCTGCCTCTGCACCTGGCTGGCATGACAACAGTGGCTCAACACACACAGCAGTTGCACTAACAGCAGCACAAATGTTCCCCTTAAAACTCGCCCGGAGTGAAGCAAGAGAACAGGGGAGAGTATAAACTCTGCCAAAGTTAAGTGTATTTAAATACTGCATGGAATTGTTAACAGCCTGAACCTTTTCCCTCATTTTTGATAGTTGCAGATTGATGTAGTAACTGTCATTTAGCAAATGCAGAATGCATGACGAAGAAATCAGGTGGCCTTAAAAATCCAAACATGAATGATACTGATGAATGTTCTTGGTATATCTTCAAGGACTTCTTTCACGACTGTTCTTTGTCTAAGAATAGCTCCAGCATTACCGAGCACCTGAAGCAAAGGTAAAGCAGCTAGCAATGTTCCAAGTATTCGATCACTCTAGAGATAGATTTCTGGCCTGTGGTTCCAACAGCACACTGAAAGGAGGGTGAGGAGGGGCAGAGAGGAAGTAACAGTTAATATTGAACTAATTTTAACAAGCATCAAATCAAAGCTTAAATTCTTTTTTTCCCCCTACTGTCCAGCCCCCCTCAGTGCCCACGGCCCACAGGTCAGGAGGCTGGGCCATGGTTCGGGGCTGCGCTTCCTCTGGCACAGCTCCACTCTGAGGGGCCCACAGAGAAGGGCCCGCCATCAATCACCGTGC
>PJEM01019328.1:0-16228 GCA_004023845.1 Helogale parvula
CCCCCCAGGCCCGGCCCGGCCGCCGCCCCGCTCCGCTCGGGCTCCGCTCCGGCCCCCGGCCTCGGCGCCGCCCCGGCCCTGCCCGGCCCTGCCCGGCCCCGCCTCCCCCGCCGCTCCGGGCCCGCTCGCGAGACGTGCAGGGCCCGCCCGGGGCGCGAGGGGGCGCCGGGCCGGCGGGGCGGAGCGGGCGGAGCGGGCCGCCCTGACCCCGGGGCGGGCCCCGACCCGCCGGCCCGGCCCGGCAGGCCCCGACCGGCAGCCCGGCCCCGGGCCCGGCGTGGGCCCCGGATGCCGGCAGGCTGTAGGCCCCGAGCAGGCCCGGAACCCCGGGGCGGGCCCGAAAACCCGGCAGCCCCGATCCCCGGGCAGGCCCCAAAGCCGGGCAGGCCCCGCGGCGGAACAGGCCCCGCAGGACCCCCCCCACCCCCCCCACAGAGTGGGTGCTGCCTTCAAAGTGAGGGAAACCTCGCTCTCTGGACGGCCTTTCCAGGAAGAGGCCCTGGCCTCTAGTCCCAGCACACCCTGGCGGCCGTGACCTCCAGCATATCCCGAGCCCACCCAGGCCCAACCTCAAGTCCACCCTGGCAGCTCCCACTGGACCACGGGCTGGATGGGCCCTAGGCAGGCCCAGCTGGCAGCAGTGGTTCTGGGTGACCCTAGGCCGGCAGGGTGCGTGCCCTTCCCACACCCTCCCACCTGCCAGTTTGCTGCACCGGCTGGGTGATGCCTGGACCGGTGCCAACTCCTGACTTAGACCAGCCCCGCTGCCCAGCATGCTGGGAGGTATCATCGGTTCCTTCCTCCTCGCTTAATGGGCTCCTTGACATTGATCAGGTCCCCGCTGTTTTCCAGGTGGTGGGTGGCAGAGGGGCCCTGTGTATGTGGGGTGGGTGGCGGGTGTGCTGTTTGCCGAGGGTCACTGTTGCTGCTCAGACACAAGGTTCCGGGAGTGATGACCCGGTCCAGGAAGCCACACCAGCGGTCGTTTAAAATAAAGCTCCTGCCCACATCCTGATTGCTCAAGCGCCCCTCTGTCCCCTCCAGCTAGTTCCATGTGGCACTGTTTTCATTTTGAGTTTCTTTCATTATCAACCTTAAAGATTACCAAAGGCAACCTCCTAGCTGGGCATCCAAGCTTTCGGCTGCTGCTTTCCGCGCGCGTCTCCCCCGCTCCCTGCCTTGTGACCCACCCGCCCGCCAGCCACGGTTTCATCTTGCCCGTCCACTCGTCTGTGTCTCCGCCTCAGTGTGGAGCCACGGCCCCGGGCGCAGGGTCCCCGGGGGTCCCTCCGGCCTGGAGCCTCACGTTCTGAAGGCAGGGCTCACATCTCTCGTGCCCGGCACAGAGGAGGTTGCAGTTGTTGAATCCGTGAAAGGGATTCCTTCGAAAACCCTCGGCTTTCCCTACATGAAAGTCGACGCTAATTGGATCTTATTTCCTCAAAAGATTTTACAGCAGCTGAATGTTTTCGCACATTGTAAAGGGTATGAGAAGAGCTCGTGTGAAGATCTATCACTGTTTTCTGTTGGTTTTTTTTTCCTGTTTGCAAACACGCTGCAGAGAGGCCCAGGGCCCTCCAGCGGCCCGGGTGAGGCCTCGGGGGTGCTTCTTCGAGGGGAGGGCCGGAGCTTTGTCCTGGAGGGTGAAACAGGACTTGCACACACAAGCAGGGCAGGGGAAGGCATTCAGGGGGGAGAAACCAGGAGGAGAGGCCAGACCCAGAGTGTCCACGTGTCCACAGGGCTCTGAACCCCGGGGGAAGATCAGAGGGTCTCAGAGGGTCCCGGAAAACGGAACGAGAGGGCTGTGGTTGTAAGCCGGGGATTCGCTCCAGAGACTTCTGCCTGCGGAAGGATCCAAGCCTTGCTGTTAGCAAGCCGGCTCTGGCAGGTTCGAGTGCAGGGAGTTGGAGGGGGAGAGAAACTGCTGGAAGAGAGATCATTCTAGAGATTTTTTCCTTTGAGAATTCTTTCATATTTAAGAGGAGAATAATAACCCCAGCAGCCCCAAGAAAGGATGAACCAGATTACCCAGGCCGACCAGTGTTTAGAGAACACTTAGGAGACACAAAGCCGGGAAAATGCTGGATGCTTGTTAGGAGCAGATAGTCCTGATTTTTCGTTCAAAGCATCCCCTCCCCCCACCCGGAGTCAAGAAATCCAAACTAAACAGACTGCTAAGGAGTTATTTCACTTCAAATGCCTGCCAATTTCCTCAAGATGTAGCTTGTGACAGATACAAATATATTCCAGGAAAGTGCTTACCCTTTGCACTGCAGACTTGACGGACTCCAATATAAATAAGACAGGCAGCACTTTGTTTAGATAAATTTTTATGAAGGTATTAATCCACAGCTTAGTATATATTTCACTGTCAATGAAAAATGCGCCTCAACTTCATTTTCTTCAAAAAATGAAAATTGAAAACAACTTACCGGATCTTTGACGAACCCAAGAAGTACCTTATGTTTTTGATGAGGTGCGACTCATCCCAGAAGTCAGCGGGGCAGCCAGGCCTCAGCAGCTAGGGAACAAGACCTAAAACTGGAAGAAATCAGAGTAAAATTCCCAGGACTCAGGGGAAGCTTTTGGTACCATTCGCATTCCAAAACATTTCGGAGATCTTACGCTGTCAGATGGCTCTGGGCATATGAGACGTGCGCTTATATGTTAATTTCACGCCTGTACATAACCTCCTCTAATGCCTGCTTGGGCCGATCGCCACGAGATTCCCAGATTCCGTTATTCTGGTCTGAGACACACGCCTTCCCTCAGAGCGCTTGTTGGTTCTTTCTAGGACTGTCGCTCATTCCTTTATTCAGTAGATGCCTATCGAGGATCAGTTCCCAAGAGCTCCAGGCCAGGTCAGGCTTTGGGGTACAAGGCATGTGGGTGTGGGGGGGGTGGGGTGAGGGATGGGAATGTTGCATGTGCGCATGAGCACAGAGCTGGGGCGGGGGGGGGGGGGAGGGCAGTAAAACTCAGAAATCCAGACCCTGGGGGAGGACTGAGCTGGGATGAGACAGCCAAGCACGAGCTGAGGTGTCCCCGGCGCTCTGATCCCCGATAAGCGATTTGTTCATGCGAAGCTCAAGTGCACGTATAAAGTGCGCAGGGGAAGTACGCTGAGCCACGGAGTTTGAACTTGACCTTGTGGGTCACAGAGCCAGTAGAAGTGCCCTCGTCAAGACTAACATGAAATCAAGGTAGGGTTTGCTCCCGGAGGGCAGTGATCGGCTGCCTCACACGCCCAGACGGGACGGGGACACCTTCGCCGCCACCCATAAGTGCCTGGGTGTCAGGGAGCACCTCGGTTACGCTTTGTAAATCCTGCGTCAGGCAGGCCACCCAGAAGATTTGTGCCGAGTGTTCCCTGAAGGATTGAAAATGAACTCATAGCCATGAAAATCACATTTCTCTAAAAATTTTGAAAAATGCATCAACTTCTGGAAAAGTTGAAAAACAAGCCCAGTGAACACTCCAGTGAACACTTGTATACCCTTTCCCTGGACCACATGATGTGTGTGTGTGGACACTGATTTTTTTCCTGTACAAGCTAAAGTTGGTTGCATTCACTAAACACGCTAGCAGCATCTCTCAGGTACAAGGACATGAGCCCCCATAATCACGACAGTATTCTGATCGGACCCACGGAGGATGGGCACTGAACAACATGATTATCTATACACAGTCCACATTGAAATGTGTTTAATTGTCCCCAAAATGTCCTTCATTGCCTTTTAAAAATCCAGAACCCAGATAAAGACCAGCCCCTCCTCCTGGTTGTCAATTCTCTTTGGTCTCCTTGATTCCCGAACAATCCCTGTCTTTGTGTTTCCGGGCGTTGACATGTCTCGTAGAAGGCCCTGAGATCTGGACTCCTCGGAGTGTCTCCTTACTTAGATTTGGCTTAAACACACTGTGTTTCCCACTGCGCCTCATCCAGAGCCACGGAACCCACGTGTCTCCTGTAACTGGCCAAGCTGGGTTACTGGGTTTAAGTGAGGTTGACCAGATGTACCACTTGGAAGTCTTGCGCAGAGAGCTCCCTGCCTCCCCATTGGCCCAGGACTGGCTCACATCATCTGTGGGGTCCTGATGCAAAAAGAGGCTCCTGCACCAGGACCCCACAGCCTCTTTCTCAAAAGAGAATTTCAAGATGGTGGCAGCAGAGGCTTAACCCCCAAACAGGCCCGTGCCTTAGCGGTGGCCACGGGCCCCGGGATGGGCCATGCCCCACATATGTCACTATGTCTGGATCTTTCACGGTCACTGTCCCCTCTCAGGCCAGCCGGGGCCTTATCCGGCCGGCTCCCCATGTTTTGCTTCTTTTTTAAATTTTTTAAAATGTTTTTTTATTTATTTTTGAGAGAGAGAAAACGTGAGCAGGGGAGGTTCAGAGAGAGAGAGGGACACACAGAATCGGAAGCAGGCTCTGGGCTCTCAGAGCCCAAGGCGGGGCTTGAACCCACAAACTGTGAGATCATGACCTGAGCTGAAGTCGTACACTTAACTGACTGAGCCACCCAGGCACCCCTGCTTTTATTATTATTTTTTAATGTTTATTTATTTTTGAGAGAAAGAGAGAGAGAGACAGAGAGACAGAGACCGAGGGTGAGTGGGGGGGTGGGGCAGAGAGAGAGGGAGACACAGAATCCGGGGCAGAGAGAGCTGTTGGCACAGAACCCGAGGCAGGGCTTGAACTCAGGAGTTGCGAGATCATGACCGGAGCCCAAGTCAAATCAGAGGATTAACTGGCGGAGCCCCCTGGCCGGCGCCCCTCCCCCATGCCTTTCCGCCCAGTCCCATTTGTCTTTGAGGACTTCTGTCCTCTCAGGAAGGAGAAGATGGTCCCCAGACTCGCTCTGCTCCTTCCCCGCCCGAACCAAGAGTCCGCAGGGGCTCACAGGAGCCCCGTCTCCCTGACATTGGGGAAATGGCCGCTTAGACTGCCATCTGGAGACCCAGGGCTGCGCAGGAAGTGCCCATCCTCGGGTGTCACGATCCAGGATTCTTTTGGGAGACAGTTGGAGGATTTTTTTTCCAACATCATGGCTGCACACAGGTTCCTCTGATTCGAAGCCCGTGTTCCTGGGCTTGTCCTCACGTGCCCACCCAGGTTTGTACTTCCTTCTCCCGCAGTGAGGACCCACGGCCCCAGTGAATTCTGGAGTGTTCTTTCCAAAGCACTCATGACAACAAACCCACTGCCTCAAGTTGGAAAGTTCTTTCTGTTCTTAGCATTACCACACGGGTGCGATCAACATTTCCTTGCTTTCTGTATGGCGTGGCCATCACATTCCTACATTCCCAGGCCTCTGGTTTGTATTGAACTGAAGGGCTTGCTGTTTTCAGTTTTTTAAATTTTTTTTTTTTAAGACGAACAACATTTATGTGGTTCAGGAGTAGAAGCTGCATGAAGGAATGATCACAGATGCTCCCTGATCTTTCTACTCCTTTTCCAGTCGTCACCGCCGGAGGTGACCATTTTTATCGGTTTTGATTTATCCTTCCTTCCTTTTTCTTTTTGAAAAAACACGTTGAGGGGCGCCTCGGTGGCTCAGTCGGTTAAGCATCCGGCTGTGGCTCGGGTCATGATGATCTCACGGTTCGTGGGTTCGAGCCCCGCATCAGGGTCTGTGCTGACAGCTCAGAGCCTGGAGCCTGCTTCCGATTCTGTGTCTCCCTCTCTCTCTGCCCCTCCCCTGCTCGCACTGTCTCTCTCTGTCTCTCAAAAATAAATAAAAAACATTAAAAAAAATTAAAAAACCCCACATTGATACATATTCACGCATCTACACACCAGACAGCATCCTACATGAAATCTTTTGCACTTTGTTCAAAAAGCGTATTCTGTGATCTCCCCTGAAACTCTTTTCAGCTCCTGGTATCCATGGGGTGATAGAACGTTAATGAAAACCTACCAGAGGAACCACTTCTGAACAGCAAAAAGCGTTCCTTCAAACATCGGTTTTTAGGAATTTTCGATCAAATGCGGGTCTGAGCCAGCTGCTCTGGGCAGCTGAATCCTCCTCCCAGGGAGGCCGCAGTGTTGGGCAGTAATAACTCTCCTGTCTCGGGGACCAGCTTCTTACTTACTTCTGAACACTGGCAGAACTATTCGGTCCCCGCAGAAGTTCTCAGGGGTGTGTGGGAGACCTGGGACCTTGGGAGGGGGTGACTGCGGGCAGGACTCGGCAGGTCATTAACAGGCCAAGTGTCGTTCCACATGCCTTGAAGCAACTTGGCATATGGGAAGGAAGGTGTACGGCCAAGCAAACTGAAGGGGAAATGCTTATTTTGATCAAGAAATCTTTTCTTTAGGAAAGCCTTCACTTACAGCATCCTTTTAAGTGGCATGTTTCTCTAGCGCATTAGAAATGATTCAGTCTTCAAAAACCCGAGTCACATTGTTTCCCCTCGGAAACACACCTGTGGAAAGCAACATGTCTATGGACGTTAGCTAAACGCGGATCTTGGGAAAAGTGAGAAAGGGTCGCAGATCTGTGGCAGAGGATCTGGGCAGCTGAGGAGTGTGGTGGCGGGGGTGGGGGGGGGACCACAAACAAGGCAGGGATTGTTAGTTTGTCTTAAGGGCCCGAGAGGGAAATTCAATATATATTTTCTTCTCCCTAAATCTGGACGGTTCCATCTTCCAGGCTGGTTCATAGATACGGATGGAAAGTACTGAACTGGCGTGACCTTACTGACGTGACAACGCAGGTTAAAATGCTGGATTTGAAGTGAGATCACGTGTCCCCTCGCGTGATTTACAAAACAAGAGCGACATCATAACCCAAACAGGGTAAGAAGTGTGCCAGGCGGGTCCTGGTTTGCCTAACACCTTCATACATTCAAATACTTAAAATCACCTATGAGGACCATCCAGAGACATCTTCAAGTCTTTCCTCAGCACGTGCGGAACACAGAGTCAATACACACCGTAAAGTGCTATTTTCAAAACGTGATTTATTTGTCATATTAGAAACTCGGCAGCACGTGAAATCAAGTAGTTTCATGGGTACCAAGGGTACACACGCGAAGAGTCCTCTCTTTTTTCTCTTGAAACAAGGTTACTTGCGGTCTCCCAACGCCCCTGGGGCCGGAGGAAGGGGGAGACGGGAGGTGAGCGGGCACCAGGGCCTTCCAGGGTGTTCTGTGGCAATGCCAGGGAAGAAGCCAAGGGGATGGCAGCCGGGCCTACGGACTGACCCGCTCAGGGTTCACGGTCGGCTGGCGTGTGGGCACCGGGGCGGGGCGGGCTGAGGGGTGACTTCCGCAGTGCATTTTTGTGCGACACACAGGAGGCATGATGGAAAGTGCTCAAGTTCTGTGTAAATTTAATTATTAGCATGAACTGAAGGTACTGTCATTGTTTAACTCAGCCGACCTTTTAAATGGATAACCAACCTTGAGGCTTAATTGGATTTAAAAAAAAATCAATTTCTAGCCATTGCATAGTGCGGAAATGAAGTGTTACATTCTCAGGCAATTGTAAGATCAGTTTTGCTCAAGCCTATTTCTTATTGTTTACAACTTTAAAATGATATGATCCATCTTGGTGAGCATTTTATGTATACGTATACCTTTCATAAACACCCCCAGAGACACACGCGTCTGCACACCGACCCACGTCACAGAAGAATCATTATTCTCTGTTCGGCAGTGGGCTTAGTCATCAGCAGCAATCTCTTCACACCAATTACACGAAAAACTGAACTAGGGATAATGAGATACCACTGTTTGCAAATCTCTCTTAGCCTCAGCCTGGTCTAATCTTTGTAATAAGGAAAAAATCCACGAGGCAGCCTTTACCACATCACATCCTGACCATTAAATCTTTCGCATAGAAGGTCACTTAATTTTATGGAAAGAAATGAACAATTCAAAGGGCACGAGCAGAGACGGCACAGGTCTGGAAATTAGAATGCGGAAGATTCTAGCTCCAGCCCTGGGTGGGACCAGTCATGTGACCTTAGGCAGCCCCTCTTGCGAGGTGGGGTCTCCGTTTCCCCACGTGGGAAAGGGGGCTGGTTGGGGGAGGAGAGGAACGTGGTCTTTCTGCCCAACTGGCAATGGAAATGGAGGTCCGTCACGGGGTCCTGAGTCAGAATGCCAAGCTAAAATGCCATGTGATCCTCTCGGCATGTTCTCCAAGAGGCCACGTGAAGTCAGCCAGGACCCCTCTGCCTCCGTGACATCTATAAAATGAGAGAAGCAGTGATTACTAATGGCAGAATTGGGATGATTAGCTAAAAGCAATTTTAGAATAGTTGACAAACAGAAAACACTAAACCCAACGGTCCACTCTCACAACGTCTAATTTAAATATACATTGTATTGAAGGGCGTCTCATTTAAACGGTCCATTTTAGCCAGACTATGGAGCTGAAATGGAGGCCCACACAATCATCTTGAGCATTCAGGACAGTCCAGAGAGCTAATTTGGACAATTGGACAAATGATTATTTTCTTTTGCCTCAATTCATCAGATAATTGTGCACGAGTCTCTGCCATCTGACTCTGTGGAATGTCCTTTCGGGTTGTAAGAAGGCCGCGCCGGAGACTTGCTGGAAGGAAGTGGAGGGCGGTGTGCACTCAGGCCCAGCTCGGAGTCCGGCCTCCGGATCGGGTTCAGACGAGCTGCAGGTGCTTGGCCGGCCCGCCCAGCGCCCGCATTAGCTCGCCCGAATGAATGCCCATCATTTCCCTCAATTCCAAAACAAGACTAAACAAAAACATCAGGCAACAAGGTTAGACGTGGCATCGGGGCGGTCAGGGAATCTGGAGAGAGAAAAGGAGGGGTTTCTAAGGGCTGACACACACACACACACACACACACACACACGCATGCACGCGCACACACACACACAATCTGGAGCCACATCTACACGTACACACACTGCTAGGTTTCAAATGCAGCTAACGGCAAATGAACCACATGTGCCCCCGGAATCTCAGAAGATCCGGGAACTTGTGGTAGACTAGTTGGTTGCGCCGAGATGGCGACCCTAACCTCCTCGCCTGTCCACTGTCCCTTCGGGAAGACTGACGTTACCCGGGCCTCCCCATCTCGTTTCCACAGGTTTTGACTCAAATAGGGGAGCCTGATGATGAAAACTAAGCCAGCATGTTAGAGTAAACACACTAGCCTTCCAATGAAGCCGGGCTTGGTAAGTCATTTTGCTGCGGATCCAAGAGAATGGGGAAGACCTCTAGGTTGCTCAAATTTTGGGTGACGACCAGAGTTCTTGAAGCCCGTTCTAAGCATACACGCTCCCTGCAGAGCCCATAGAATGTTCCGCTTACACGGCTGTCCCTGTAAGGGTGGAGGGTTGCTGCACTGTTATCATCGCTGGTCAGAATGTTCCTGAAGCCTAGGGCGAATGTCTAGCCTTTGAGAGGTGGCTTTGACTCTTGGACAGAGTTGGGGAGATAGAATTTCTAGCTGAAATACACAGTGAGGGCGCACCAAAAGGAGGTTGCTTCTTTTGTGTGGGTCAGCGACAGGGTCTGGAGGCAGTTCACCATCAAAGCAACAGCAGCACCTGGGGACTAAATGCCTGGCTGGCCAAGAGGACTGGAGAAGACCCCCCTGGGCAGACTCTAGCATCCGATTTAAAAAAAGACCCACCCCAGGTGGAAGTCAACGCTTGGCGACAAAGACGCAGCCCAGCTTTGGGGAGGGGCCCGGACACAGACACATTCACGGGGAAACGCAGTCCAGGCTTCGAGCTCAGCTGGCAGAGCCTACCCTTCAAGTTTTCAGTGGAAGAGACTCGGAGACGTTCAAGGTCACTTATAAATTCAAGTCTCCCGGAGCCTGCCTGTAAGAACTACTCAACGAGGCAGAGCAGACCACAATTTTATCTGAAGGGCTCCTAACGCCTCCCGGTATGCACACAAAGCATACGTTTTCATAAGAGAAATAATCATCCACCTTCCCTTCTGTACATGGGACGGCGCACGGACTGGTCCCTTTGCGAGCGCCCATTAGGCAGATGGATGGACTTTCCGACACCGAGGCCCCCGACGCGAACGGTCATCGGCCCCGATGATCACAGTGGATGAGGCCGCAGGCGCACCCGAGGAAAATGCAGGCCCCGCCGTGAAAATGAAGATGAGGATTGCAGGATGCTCTTTAATCCGCATGATTGCTTTATTGTACAAAAAATTTTCCAGTAACAGTAAATTAGTTTTAAAAAAGGACAAAAAAAAAGTCATTTTGGATAGAAGCGCTTCACTAATTGCTTTATTTAAGCGCACGAGGAAAAAAGTCTTATCTGACCAATTAGGTTGGAAGGGTTTTATTACCTTTAAGAAGCCATTAGGTAGAATAAAACACTGAACGCACTCGTGTCAAAACAAATAAATAATGCTCCCTCAATTAGCAGAGAAAGCGGTAAATCCGTTAAATTAGAGACATACCCTGCTCCACGCTCGTGGCGAAGCCAGCACCCCACCCCCAATTAATACGACGAGAGACAGTAGATTTCAGTTACAATCTGAGGAAAGATCAGGAGCTTTGGAGACCTGACGGTAAACGTTTGCTTATCTCCTCTCTGGCCTGTGTAAACGGAGCGGCCCTGGTCATGGTCAAGGGGGTGGGTGTCCAGGGCCCGGGCTGCCCAGAGGGAGCTTTTCTGCCCTGCTGGCCCCCCTTTTCCCGGTCTCTTGGAGAGACCCGGGCTGGCGATCACTCCCATCGGAGCCCAGCAGGGATGGATGGCTCGGCCCTCCCCTGGACAGGAAGAGCCCGCCTCCTTCGGAAGGAAAGAATTACCCGGAGGTGTCAGGGCGCCATGACCAATCTACCCTGACTTGCCCCAAGGCTGCTGATCTTTCCCCAAGTAAAGGCTCAAAAGAAAAATACAGTGTTTTGCGGAGCACACGCCCCGGGGGCCGCTTCCCCAGCCCGGGCGGCGGCAGGGCCTTCCCTGGTTCTGCACGCTTTCTCGGTTCACTCGGGATCCTTACAGCCACTCTTGTTAGATCCGTTATTTTACCCCAAAGGGTTGGGGGTGGGCAAAACCAACCCCAACCCCCCTATTAACTGAAAATAAATATAAGTAAATGGTGATCCTCTCTTAAAGGGTCAATTTCCTTCAAGGTTAAGACCACCGAGCCTCTTGCTGCCACTGTTGACCACTGGGGGAGGGAACCCCCCGACCTGAAACGGCCCCGCTCCCAGGAGCAGCCGGTCAGGGGGAACATCTCGACTAGAAGATGCCTCCGGCTATTCTCCAGCTCTGCGGGAGCCCCGAGTTTCAGGTGATCAGGGAGGTGGTGGATTCTTGTTTCCTGACCTTCTTTCCTAACAGAGGATGGTCTGCCAGGGAGTACCAGGTGATTTCCCGAAATGCCAGCGGCACCTTCAGGTCGCGCTACTGCCCCGGCGGTCACGAGGAAACCGGGCGCGGCCAGGAGTTGCAAACACCTTGGGGAAGCGAGGCTGGGGCACAGGTGTGGGCGTTGAGACCGTGACCTGTCTGGACAGCCCGCACTACTGGACTCGCGCGGAAGGTTCTGGAAACAGCTTCAAAGTCAATTCTAAAGACACATCTTATGTGACAGATCCAGATAAAACACAGCACTTGTTTAATGAGGTCACACTCTTCTCAAACTTTTAGGAGAGGTGAGAAAAACAATGGGAAAGCCATCGAAAATTATCCAGAGACCATTAGAACTGTGCTGGTGTCTCAAGACCAGATAGAACACGCCTGTCGAGCTCTCAAGGCTCTCGGCACTCTCCACGTTACTCAGCGGTCCCAGGAACAGGTTCGAGCACCATAGTGATTACAGGTAAGGAGACGGCAAAGTCCTACTCTGGCGATCCGACGCATGCTCGAGCAGTGAGGCGTTTTCTAAGGAGGATTTTCCCAGTCCGGAGGAGCATGCTTACTTTCTGGGCATGGTAAGTAGCCATGGAAGAGGCGATAAATCACACCCCTGGTGGAATATTTTACTTTGCAATGGAGTGATGTTTGGTTAATAATTTGAGACCCACTAATCCTAAATGGGGTGACCCACTTAGAGTGGCCTCTGTAAATTCACAGTTCATTAAATGGTGTCGAGTTGGAGCAGGTCATTATGCAGTGAGTGTGCAAGTAATGGATGGAGCAAGGACGGCGGGGATGGGGCGGGGGCACAGCGGCTGGTCCGGGGGCTCCCACGACCCTGCCCAGCTTCCTTGCTTCCCGTTTCCATGGGAGGGAGGTTCAAAGGACCGACTTCTAAGTTTCGGTGGTTTTGTTAGCAACCCCTTTGGGTTTAATGCAGAAAATGCAGTGCACGAACTCTCGATGAGGAATAGTCCGCTTACGATTAATTTAAACTTACGAAGCTGTTTTAACTGGCCCATCTAAACGTGTTAATTAACATCAATGATGGTTTCTTATTTTTCACACTTTGTTACTCTGATCATTAACAGTGATGGAAAAGCTAAATTAAGTTAATGGGGAACGGATTATAAATTCTTAAAGGACTTCTCAGTTTGTTTTCAACTGGAAAATATACAGAGAATGATGAAGAGGCATTTTTGCCTCTACTCATAAATTTTTGGTACCAAATTCCTTAAAAACCAGATGGTTTTTAAAAAACATTTCCAAAAATCACTTTTACATGCCGCTCAGACATGACTGCTAAAAAAATAGCATATGCACAAACAGGGTCGGACAGCGTGTGAGGCGCCTGTAAACATTCAACTCATTTTCTCTTTCTAAAAAAAATATATATTATAACCGATGACAGAGCTCGGTCTCTGTTCCGCAGCAGCATCAAAGGCCCTCAAGTTCTTGACCACGAAGGGAGTACAGCAGCTCATTCCCCTTCCCGGAGCGTGGCGGCGGGGGGGGGGGGGGGGGGGGGTCCGGGCGAGCACTCGCTGCCCCCACACGGTCCACGGCCCGCTGCGCCCTGGCGCCCGGAGCCCACCTGGGCGGCCCGCGCGGCCCCACGGACGCCTAGCGAGACTTCACGCCGATCAGCACAACAGTGAGGACGATGATGACGACAAATAAGATGAGGATCACGAGCATCTTCCGATTCTTCTTCTGATACTGCTCTGCCTACGGAAAGAGGAGGGGAAGGCCGTCACTCTCCCAAAAAGCTGAACACCGGGCTCGCTTGCTTCCAGTTGTGGGCTTGCAGCTCTGTCTGCACAACCGGTGTCTCTGACAGGCTGCGTCAGTAGAGTCTCTCCCACCAATTCAAGCAAATTTAATCAACACGAGCGGGCGAGTTCCATGATCCTGGGCCACCCATCGCCCCCCACCCCCCCCCCACGATATGCCAGAGCCCAGGCCTGGGCCCGGCTCTGCATCCCCGCCGGCTCGCACAAGATGCAAGATGAACCCCTCTTGCAATGAAAGCCACCTGTCCCTGGACACGGTTCCTTGGATGGACGTGCACTGCCCTCACCAGGACACCGAACGACCAGCTAAGGTTCCCCCTGGGACTGACGGCCCCGCAGAGGACTGTTTTCTGCCTCCCCGGAATTTGGAAACGAGACACACTCCTCCTCTGAAATGGGAGTGGGCAAGGGTGACAAGTGCAGGAGGCGCCCCCGCGGGCCCCCTCCCTCCCAAGAGCCTCACCTGCAGGTGTCAGCCCGGGGGCCGGGGCTCGCCAGCAGTCACACGGCCTGCACCGTGCACAGAGGCAGAAGTGGCCCGCCTGGGCTTCCGGGGACTGGCCCCGAGGAAGGAGAGTGGAGAAAGAGGGTGTCCGGGGGGCGGGGAGGAGGCATTTCACAGGGAAGGACAAGGGGACTTGATGGAAGTGCCTGCTGAGAAGGTCCGACCTCCTGTCTACTCCCATGCTCCCCATCGAGCTTCTGACGCGTGGTTCTGTCTCCCACGTGGACCCCCCGGCCCACCGGGAGTCTCTCGCCAACCAGGAAGAGGCCGCGGCACAGACAGCTCAGCCCATCTTGAGAAGCCGGGCCCGAGTGCAGCCCTGGGCTTGGTCGTCCCTGGAGGAGGGGACGGCCAGCCGTGCTGCTGACAGAACGGGACTCTTGAGAGAAGACGGAACGCGCTCCTGTTCCTGATAAGGGACCCAGAACCCCAGGGAAGCCAACGCTACACGACAGACTTGGAAACCTCTCAGAATGACTTATAAAGTGGACCTGAAAACCACACTTAGTTCCCGCTGGGTTTGTACAGTCCTGTGGGGGAGCCCGGCCCAAGCTCTGTGTTCTTACAGGGCCCGTTTCACTAGTTTTTATTTAGGAAACGGACAGCAGCGCATCAGAAACCGGGGATGAGAGTGGAAAACTGGTTAGCGGCCACTCCCCCGCACAAGGCCGGAGGCAAAGGGAATCTACACGCCGAGAGGCCTCTGCCCGTCCAGGCAGGCCTCTTGTTCTCGCCAGGGGCTGGGAGTCTCACTCCCACCCTGCCGCGGCCACGAGCGGGAAGGGCTTCTGGTCAGACCTCGGCCGCTGTCACTCTCTGGACCCCTGACAGCACTCGCCGCCAGGGCCGCCGCCGGCCGGGGAGCAGCCGGCCTCCGCAAAGCGGCAGGCCGTACGCTAGCGGGCTGGGGAAATGCTCCCCCTGTGGCTCCGAGTGTCGATGGGTCCCACGCATACAAGGAGACGGACAGAAATGTATTTTCTGTGTGAGGTCTCCTCCTCCCTTTGCAAGCAAACTCGCCCCCGGTGACACACAAGACCCACTCGGCTGCACGTGTGTCGCCTCATCGCTGACGACGAGGCTCCCAGGATGCTTCCCAGGACCACGGAAGAGCTTCCTGAAGGGGCCCCTTTCTCAGCAGAGTCAGAGAGCTGCTCACGTCAGCAAACTCCCCGCTGCTCGGCGGAGCTCGCGGGGACGCTGCGGGAATGAGAAGGGAAAACGGGACCTCCGTCTGCTCCAGAATGACCCTCGGCCAGCAGCTCATCAGAATGTGTCCCCACGAGAGAGCCCGGAGTCAGCCGCGACAAGCTAGTAGGACGTTCGACATGTGTCCTGCCAAGGCCCGTTCGCCTGACCTCCTAAGGCCAGACGACTCACAGCTCGGCGTGCTCTCTGACAGAAAGAAAAGCCTGATGTCTTTATAATCTCCTGTCACGGGAGGGAGTTCCCAGCGATGTCAAACCCGAGCGGCAGGTGTGTCTGGACCCGCTTCCCGCAGGGCGCTGGGAGGACCCCCGCCGGCGTGCGTCCTTGCGCCCCCCGCCGAGGGCCTTCCTACAAGCCCTGGCGTCTGACAACAGCTCCTCCAGCCCTCAGCCACCGAGACATAGGACATTACCTTGTGGAGCTGCTTCAGGCCGTCTTCGGTTTTGATGCAGGACTGCTCAACGTTATAGTCGATTCTATCGAGGACTGTGCCCTGGGGAAGAAATGACAGTCACAGGGCCATCGACCACAGCCACGGGAAAAACGGGACTTCAAAACCGAGGGGTGCACACTGCAGATATCACTACCCACAGGATTCTCTCTTTCCTGAACTGTGCTGTGAAGGTGCACGTGGAAAGTTCTGGAATCCATCAGCAAGCAATATTAGGCACTCAATGGCAGAGTGCGCTGTTAGTTACAATACAGTCTTGACTCGTGAGACAGAAATACTGACAAATTGAGATTTCCTTTTTGGATTTAGCCACTGTAAGATGCACCACAGTCAGACTTACTGGCGCTTTACAAAATACACAGTTCGGAGGAAACAGGCTCCGAGAGGCACAGGGCTGACTTCTGGGCCCATCTGCTGCTTAAATGCTTGGATCCCAGGAAGCAGAGAGCGCGGGCTGAGCCAGACCCAGTTACGAGGAGGCCTGGAAACTGACTATCACGTCTAAAAACGTCAACACAGGCTTCCGTGGCTCAGAGCAAAGACGGTGAGCTCCAATCCGCGACATCAAATTACGCCTTTGCCTCAAGGAGAATTCTGGCTTTAATTGTTCAATCTCTCAGATCAAACGGAAAGAAGGGAACACCAGGCTCTATGCAAGACGAGGGCTCCTAATGGGACCCGCCGTATGAGAGGAGATAGCGGGAGCAGTTCCCTGGGCACCACGGGAGTAATTATTGTAACTCGATCCTCCGCGGCCCCCACACTCCGCTCTGCAGCTGGCTGCAGGGGATCAGGACCCAGATCCCCGATGGCGAGATCATAAACCACCCTGATCAGATTGTAACGGCGAACAAACGATTTAATTCTACTTGAAAGCCAGTGGTTCCTGTTGCCAGTACACAGTAACCTGCCCAAGTCAGAAGGGAAACCTT
>PJEM01019329.1:0-16229 GCA_004023845.1 Helogale parvula
TGTGTTAATAAAACCACAAAACTACAAAAAAACAAAACTAAGTTCGACATTTTTCTGTTAAGATCAAGAACAAGGCAAGGATTTTCTTTTTCACCATTTTCAACATCATTCTGGTAGTCCTAACAAATGCCATAAGACAAGAAAAGGAAATGAAAAATACACAAATTGGGAAGGGAAAAATAAAACTACCTTTGTTTGCAGACAACATGATCATCTATGTAGAAAATCCAAAAGAATCAGCAACAACAAAAACCAAAAAAACAAAACAAACAGATGGGGAAAAAAAAAACCCCTCCTGGAACTAGTAAATGATTATAGTGAGGTTTCAAGATATAAGGTAAATGTACAAAAATCAGTCACTTTCCTGTATACCAGCAATCGGCAAATGGAGTTTAATATTAAAAACACAATACCATTTCCATGAGCACCCAAGAAATGAAATACTAAGGTATAAATCTAACAAAATATGTGTGAGATCTATATGAGAAAAACTCTGAGGAATGAATTAAAAAATTACATGGGGAAAAGATTCCATGTTCATAGATAGGAAGGACCAATATTGTCATGATGTCAGTTGATCTTGTCAACTTGATCTATATACATCTAGTGCAGTCCCAATCAAAAGCAAAAATCAAAAGTTATTTTGTGGATATTGAAAAAATGATTCTAAAATGTATATGGGAAGATGAAAATATTTGTGAGTCAGGTCCTGGGCCTGGCCTGGCGACAAGAGAGAAAATCTCAGCCCCTTGTCCTCCAGGGGCTCCCAGTACGGTCAGTTCCTCAAATCCAAAGATAACAATATCTATCCCTTTCAAACTCTTTTAGCAATGGAACTCACCTTATAAGAAATTCCCTTGTATATGGAAGTGACTCAAACAACTATAAGGCAGTAGAATAGTAGGTAAGGGCTTTAGTGGAGGCAGGAGCAAAGTGCAGAGGGAGATTCCATCTCAGAGATAACATGAGAGGAGAGAGCTCTGGAGTGGAAGCTTCGAGGGTGATAGGAATCTTCCAGAAAGCTATGTGCAGAGAGAGATCTCCGAGCAAAAGGAACAGTGTAAGCAAAGGCATGAGAGCTTATCACGTTCTAGGAGCCCACTTGGTTCTGATATGACCCTTCCAAGTTGTCCTAGACGCTGCTATGTGTTTGTATTTTACTCCCACTCAGTTTCTTCCAGAACCTTATTGCTACATATCCCGACCCTGCAGCTTTTATCCAATAGCCAGTGGAACACTAAAGCTTCTAGCAAAAGCCACTGCTGTAGACACATCCATGGGGCTCACACCCCATCCTACCCAAAGGACTCACCTTCCCCCTCTCCAGCCCCCACAAGAGACACTCCTAGTCTCACCCTTCATATATATTCAGCTCATTTAGGTGTTAGCACACAACAAATGTTTTTTCAGCCTGGTATTTTTAATGCCTTAAAGAAAAGGAAGAATAATTTGAATCAGAGCCCACAGAGCCCTGACCCATGTGTCATTCACCTGTGTCTGAGGATCTTTCTCCATTTGTTGTGTTGAGTGTTCCAAGGGGCAGGTCCATGTCTCTGAGCATATGCCAGGCTCCTGTGACCTTTATTCCATGTTGACCTCTCATCCTTTGGGCCACCACTCATTTGCACCTGCCCCTTGCATGGCCCACAAACCCCTTTCCCACATCAGTGCCCGCCTTCCCCTTTCCCTCCTCAGATAAACCATGTGAACTCTACTGCTCACCCCTCGGGAAGGAGTCCCCACTGCTGGTGGCCGACAGGGTCCTGGATGGCACACCCTGCGGGCCGTATGAGACCGACCTCTGTGTGCATGGCAAGTGCCAGGTGACGTGTTTTCCTTGTGTCTTTAGTGGGGCTTTCTCGATGGGGTGGGGGAGGCTCCCAGAAGGTTTCAGAGAGGGGCAGAAGCCCCTGGGGGGCTGGGAGGGATGGATTTTCTCCAGAAGGTCCCCCTGATGCTGTCTCCTACAGCCTGGGACCCCTCCGTCCCTCAGCAGTGACAGAGCATGCAGCCTGCCTGCAGGCCAGCTGGGAGTGGAGGTGGCTTGAAGAGTAGTGGCAACATCATAATCTCAAAAATCTTAAAATAACTTCAGTCATTCCAACAAAGGGCGAACAGGTAGTGTGCTCAGGTAAGACTGGAAGATGTGTGTGCATGTGTTTTGGACAAGCGATGCTCTGTGCAACTACAGATCTCGGCGAGCTAAGCAGATTCCTTCACAGAGAATTCAATATGCTGGATTGAATGTGCGGGGAATTCAATATGCTGGCTTTGGGGGACCACTCCACCCACTGCAGTTTAGTCCCCAAAGCTGTCCTGGTGTTGGATGTCTGCAACTCATTAGAATGATGATAAGTAACATTTAAGAAGACAAAAGCAAAAGAAGGCAGGCAGAGAAGGATAGATACCATGTGTTTGCATTCATAGGTCTAACGGGAGAGACCTGGCAGGAGACCATGGGGAGAGGAAGGGGGAAAGAGAGCGGGGAAGAGTGAGGGACACAGATCAAGGGAGACTACTGACTACTGAAGACGAACCATGGACTGAAGGGGGAGGGGGAAGGAGGGAGGGGGTGATGGTCATGGTGGGGGCCACTCTTGGGGAGAAGCACTGGGTGTTATATGCAAACCAATTTGACAGTAAACTATTAAAAAAAATAACATATTCCAAGATTTAAAAAAAAAAGAAGACAAAAGGCAAAAGAAAGGAGGGAGGGAGAGAGGATGGACGGAAGCTCACCTTCCTTCCACCTGCATTAACTCTGCCTGGGCTGGGGACGCACCTGAAGCTGGGCCCTCCCAGGGCAACTCGCCCTGGCCCAGCGTTAACAGTCCTCTTGTCCATCAGAATGGCCATCCTCCGGATGTGTACAGCAGCTGGAATTGGGGTAGGGGGCCAGGAGGCTGTGTATTTCTGGTGCCCAGAGGCCATGACTCAGACGATGCCACCCTCCATTACGCTCCGTGTGCCATACCCCCTGCTGACTCCGTTGGGTCTGCACCTGCTGTGAGAGAGTCCTTGCCCTCAGCCACAGACACGTGCCCTCCTCATGGCTGAGGCCAGGCCGCCTCAGCCGTGTCCTCTGCAGGTGAGCCCTCGGAGAGCTGGAGGAGGCAGTGGCTCCCGGAGCCCCCAGCAGGCAGCTGGATAGCAGGATTGCTGGGCCTTTGGCACAGAAAGGAAAACAGGTCTTGCCTCTGATTTTCACTCTTTCTTTGGCCTCCACTGACCAGCAGCTACAGCATGAGACTAATAAGCAAGGAGTCCACTGTCCACAGGCTCCTAAGGGGCCCTCTTATTTTGTTAGGAAAAGAGAAACCGCATCCTAGGAGCCGTGTGGCTACTGATGCTTCGGGGTGCCCACACTTCCCAACGTCAACCCCCATCTCTGATACTCAGTTTCATGGAAATATTAAAAGCATTTGGAAAATTGTAAATTCCAGGGGTCACGGGGGAGAGAAACTACTATACCCCCTAACTATACATGTACCAGAAACCTGCCTCCAGGTCTGGGACCCACCGACCCCATAATTTAGCACATCTTGTTCTTTCTCTCGGCTTCCCAAGCATGGCCGAGGGCAAGGTTTTGGTGAAGCAGTGAAGACAGAATAAAAGGGAACAAAGCAGGGAGACACACAAATGCAACTTCTAGGGTGATCCCTGCGGCCATTTCAACCTAGTGGGTGTTTTTTCCCTGCAAAGTTCAAACTAGTCCCCAAATGCCATTTTTCAGAAAAAAAGCTGGACAATATCCAGACCCCGTTGGCACTGGCTAGCTTTGCTATCAAATCCAGATATGTGCGGGTGACAGGCACTAGGTGCCCAAGAGTCGGCAAGGCGTCCTCGTGGGAAGTAGGCTGTGATGCTGGTGGAGCCAGGCCCTCAGGGTGACAGCGTTGTCATAGGGGAATCGTGGAGAATGTGCAGGGCCTTGGGGGATGTGAACACAGATTTTGTCATTTGTCACCGAAATGAGGAATTCCTGGCGTTTCTCTATAAATCTATCAAGTCAAGAGGAGGATTTTTTTCTCTCCTAACTTACACACTTCCAGGGGCCACCCTACAGTGCAACGATGAACATTCTTTAGGAACAATTTTTCACGTCAAAAGTACTTGTACCCTTTAGAGCGGCACCATCTGAGCCACCTCTGTGCTCTCGCCAGCCTCTTTTGCAATGTTCTTGCCAACGTGCAGACATTTCTAAGAATCCTGAAATTTTCTGGCCAGTGGGGTCGGTATTAAGTGGCCAGACATGATTTCAGCTCTAAGTGATCAGTGCCAATGGGTTCCTTCTGTGACCTTGGTTCTTTTTTTTTTTTTTTTAATGTTTATTTATTTTTGAGAGAGGCAGAGCACATGCAGGGGAGAGACAGAGAGGGAGGCAGACACAGAATCCAAAGCAGGCTCCAGGCTCTGAGCTGTCAGCACAGAGCCCAAAGCAGGACTCACACTCATGAATTGGGAGATCGTGACCTGAGCCGAAGTTGGACACAACCTAGAGCCACCCAAGTGTTCCGTGTGACCTTGGTTCTTACTGCATGCTCTTCAGTTAAGGAATCTTCTTTGTGCTGTGACAGCAAAATACCCAGTTTTTTAGTCAGAACAACCTGGGTGAGATGCCACCCAAGGTGTCTAGTAGGCTTGAGTCTGTGGTCGTCTGGCAGCCTTCAATCTAGAGCCTGGCCCGCACTTGGGTGTGATGGCAGTAACATGGGTACACCTGCCTTCCGTTCCCAGATGCCACCCCTTGCCTACCCCCACCTCAGTCTCTCTGAAACGCCTGCACCACCATTATGATCATCGCAATTACTAACAGCTGAACTGAGCCTAGCACTAACCAGGTACCACCGCTCAGCACGGGAGCCCTCGGGTGCAGGCGGTGGTCCCTCTCGCCATGCTCTGTGGCAGGTGGGCAGGCTTGTGCTCGTTGGGGCCTCGCCCTACCTGTCAGTTCTCAGAACTGCCACCTCCTGTGCATGAATGTTCCCAGGTACCTGCTGCCTCCAGGCAGCCCACCGGTCCTAGCAGAAAGACCACCATCCTGGTAGGTGGTGGGAGCATGCACCCATAAGCAACTCATGAGATCAAATCCCTGAGAAACAACTCACTCTTTGAAGGAAGTTAAAAATACCACCTGTGATTTTTCTAACAGCACTTATTCCTCTGAGAGAAACTATAAAGGTTAAATTTAGCCCCTTGGGAAGTTAGTTCTCACAAGAATCCAAACGAGTAAAGTCAGAGTTAATGAAGTTTTATTACAGAGTTGAGCATATTTAAATAACAGTATGAGAAATTAAATACAAGTACAGTATCGATGCCTAGCTACAGTAATTGCCAAAGTAGAATATTCTGGATTCCTGTGGTACTTGCGAATGAGTAAGGCAAAGAATATTGGTTAAAGAGAACAGCAATAAAAAAAAAAATCTCAGGAGTTTAGTGAGGAGAGGATATGTACCTATCCACCAATACTAGTATCTAATTATATTGGATAAAAGGTAGAAACGATCCACATTTTATGTAAGACAGCGCTTACAGAAATACTGCCATGGTTCACTTACTAGCTTTTTCCTCTGTTCCCTTCAACTATAAATTTTGCTATTTTAGGGTGGCTGAAGGAGTTCTGGGAAATTTTGAGAAGCGCAGTGACGAGCTGGTAGGGAATGGAGGGGACGAGAGGTTCCCAAATGGCATTTTGAGCAGATCCAACTAAGCTCCACAGAGCAGGCTGATTCAAACCAGAGCACGAAACATGGAAATACCATTTTATTCTGCTTTTATGAGGACTGAGTGGAGTTTCATTTCAGTGAGTCACAAATTATTTAACATGCTGAAATGAAACTTAACAGCACTCATAAAAGTGGGAGCGAGTTGGGGAAAGAAACACAAACATTGTCTATTTTTCAGCAAGTCTGTATAAATCAGGAGTTCCATCATTCGCAATTCCTACTGTCGACCTGCAGAGGCAAAGAAATCAAGTTAATGTGTTTCTAATGTACCACTTGCCTCAGAGCTCCTGACCTTCAGTGGCTGAGTCAAAATGAAGGGCAGATCTGAAAATAACCTGAGACCAGGTACTCTTGGCTCTTCTTTAAGGCTTCACCAGCTTGCGGACACTCATAGGCATACAGTTACAGTCCCACTTCCTTGAGATCCTAACTTGTATGCATATCCTGGGCTTAATAAACACCCAGAAGACTTTCAGAACCTGTAAGCTTCCTCAGAGGGACTGTGTCCAATTATCTGTGTTCCCCCAGCCACTAGCTCAGAGGAGAACCTTTGATTACATGCTGAAAAGAGAAAAGCAATGAGTGGATACAGGGGTAAATGGTTCACCTGCTCTTAGGACTTCAGTGATTCTGGAATCTGGAGCCCATTTCAATGGACTGTTTTCACTGTCCAGGATTTATTGGCCTCCCATTTTGTGTACACTGACCCATTAGGCAAATAGAATTGCTGGTGGAACATAGGAGAACTCAGAGACTCTGAACTCAGAGCGCCCCTGTACAAAGAAGGAGGGAAAGCACGTAGGAGAATGTAATAGGTATTGGTGGTTGGGCCTGTATTTCAACAACACCTTCCTGGTTGCTGCTTCTCCTCATGTTGTGACCTTGCAGCTGACATCTCTGAAGTGTGTGACTTTTGGTGCCTAACCTTTACCGACAACAGTGCCTAAAAGCCTGGAGTCATCCCCTGCACCCCCTTTGTCTGATTAACTTCGCATCACAACTTCCATATTCAGCTAGCAGATGGAACCTTTGTGGGACTCTACTAAACCAATGGTAAAGGCAGGATAGCACCAATCGTGATGGCGAAGAGAAGCAGAGGCCCTCTGAAAAAAGAAAGACACCACCTCTTTCTGGAGGGTGGAAGTGGATGGAAGGTTTGCTGAAGGAACAAAGCAGCAGAGGCCAGAAATGAAACAAGAGGAGAATCACAATGGAAAAGAAAGCAGAATGCTCAAGGGAATCTGGAACTTGGGAGCAGAGGGTGGGAATGACGTGTGGGCTGAAAATTGAAAGAAGGCAAAGGGTCATACAACATGGCTGCCCACGACTTGCCCTGCATTTGGAGCTTGATGGGCTGTTAGGTGATGAGCTTAATGCAGAGTATCAGGGGGCTCCTTCCCAAAGTCGTGTGAGAAACTGTTCAAGGACAACTGGAGCAGATGTTGGCCCTTGCTACTTGAGCAAGGCACTCACCCTCCTGAGTTTAGGGGTGAACGCCAGCTTTCCTCCCACCAGTCCCAAATAGAAGCCTGCCACGTGACACCTCCCACCCCCAAATATAGAGCCCCTTCAGTCTACCTTTCTGTACCTCATTCTCAAATACAAGTGGTCAACCAGAGATCATCAGCTATTTGAAGAAAAACAGCAGCAGGAACAAGAAAGACCAAGAAAAACAAACAGAGAAACTGACCCTGGTAGAAAATTGAGATAATCATAAAATTCTCCACAGCCAAATTATCAATCAAGCCAGTGGACAAAATAGAGTAATTTTGAGACCCAGAAGAACTCAGAAATTTTATTTTCCATGCATCCATTCTGAAGAAATTATGCATAGTTTAATAAAACAAAGGTAAAGTTAAAAAAAAAAAAAAGACAAGCACAGCTGTGTCCAGCTAACGCAGAAGCCCAGGAAATGCTGGGCCAGGGGCTGTGCTGCTGGCCTAAAAGCATTAAGTTAAAATTAAAACAAGAAGTCAGTGAAATCCATCCAACGGAAGAGACAGAATGAAACATAGTTGGAAGATAGCTATGAAGTTAAAGAGAGCAAGTGCTTCTACTCCTGACCAAAAGAAAAACAAAATAAAAAAACAAAGACCATCCAAACCTATATGAGAAAGTCCCAGTTCAAATAGGAGACAATAAACTTCACCATTGGGAAAGGGTAGCTGGCAGGCTCGGGGTGCAGAAGAGAGAACAGAGGTCCCATTCTGAAAATGAAAGTCTCCTGCTCCCAGTTTTCCCAGGGTCCATGATGGTCCAGGGTCCATAATGGTAAAAGGCCATTATTCTTGTGCATCTCTTGAAACCTCTGATGTGCTTAACACCATGCTGGCTGCTTGGAAGGGGGACAAGAATACAAAGAATTATAAGACCACCCTCCATGTGCTTAGAGTCTGTCCTGAAGATGAGACTTACTCATGCAAAACCCTAACAACCAAAGATGAAGTCATGATTGAGAGCCAGTGAGATTTGGTTTAGACATGGCAGTGACTACATAGGGTGGAACTTGACTCATTCATTCATCAAATATTTACTGAACACATTTCCCGTGCTAAGCACTAATGTGTAATAGGCGTTCAGTGATGAGCAGGATTAAGAGGATCCCTGCCCCCATGCAATGTGCAGTTGAGAAACACATAAACTCACAAACTTGGTCTTTCCAAGGACTGGTCCCTGTAAAGAAGAAAATGGTGTCATAGACTGAGAAGGGGGATTGTAGCTGAGAAGACTGAAGGTCTCTCCAAGGAGATGGCATTTGTGGAAGAACTAGCCTCGTGAAGACAGAACAGAATGATCCAGGCAGAAGGTAGCTCCAAGGCTGGAAGGTTCTAGAAGCAGAGAAGATCTTGGTGGCAGGTGCTGGAGAAATGAGTGTGAGGGTTGAGGTGTCAGGGTCCACACCCTGCAGGGCCTCAGGCCATGATAGGAATCTAGATTTCATTCTGACGGAGTGGAGGGCTTGAAGCCGAGGAGTGAACCCATCACGGTTATGGAGAATCAGCTGTGTGGGGCCTGAGTGGAACCCAGGAAACCAAGTAGGAGGCTGTTCGGGTGAGTCACGTAGCTGAAAGGCACTGGGGCTTGCATCATGGGGCTGGGAGGAGATTGGGTTCATGTGCATTCAGGGGACAAGGGAGGAAAGCTGAGGTGAGGAGCGGGCATCATGGCATCTTGAAGAGTCTTGATTTCTTAAGTGTGGACATACTCTGCCATGAGTCTTCTCATCTCTTAGGTGAAGATTAAGCTGGAAGCAGAGTGGAGGAAACAGGTACAATAGTCATGTCTCGAATAATGAGGGTCTAAACTGGGCTGTGACCATGAGCATGTAGGAACAGTAAACACTAGAGACTATGAGGAGACAAAACCACAAGTCAAAGAAGATGAGGATGGAGAAATGGCCACTATATGTGGTGAGCAGGAGTTTGTCTGTCACCGGTGATCTTCTATCGAGCAGGGGCAGGACTCTGCGGGCAGAATCCAGGTTTCAGATCACTAAAGATGGATATTTCTGACGTCTGAGATAAATGGCTGCACTGTCCATGGCTCATCCTGTCTCCTCCTCCAGCACACTGCTGAGCACTAAACCCTTTCTAGGTGTTTTGTGTGTTTCACAGGGACTATCTCTACCAAAAAAGAACTTGTGCTTTCCCCACCAGTTCCCTACCTTGTTGCGCTTTTGATTAATTATGCCCCCAGCAGTGTCCTCTCCTGGTGTCATACATACCCCAGTTTGTCAGCAGAACAGGGCGCAGACCTGCAGATGCTGACCAGGAACTTTAAGATCTGCTGTGACAGCTCAGATGGGTAGCAGGAATGCCTACTGTATGTAGAAACATAACTACTGCTAGGGATCGCTAAGAAAACAGAGGAAGATTCTAGATTTCATTGTTTGGAGTTTGCTTTGGGTCGGTCATCTTGCCCTTTTAGAACACCAGTCCTCATAAATACAATTGTTAAAACTCCTTTAACACTCAGAATTAATGAATTGTATGCATTGGTAGCTTCCATTTTGAAAAAAAAAAATCCCAGCCCCTTGCCAAAATATTCGATATCGCTTGCACTAACTGTGGGGCAAAGAGAGATAACGCCACTGTTGGCTGGTTAGTTTGGCTTCTCTCCTTTGCTTCTCTGATTTGCTGCTCTTCAGACACTGACATCCCTTGTGTGCCCTGCCTTCAGACACCCTAGGTACCTAGAATAATACCAGATAGAGTGGGCAGAGTGCACAAACAGTGCCTTGTGTGTCCTGAAGAATTAACTTAAAGGGTGACTCTGCATGTGTCCTTGCTTGCACATGATCTGAGAAGCCCCAGGGGGCAGACAATGACCCGCTGCATGGCGGTGCTGCTTGATATTATGGGAGAACCCACCTGTGAATGAGCCTCTGGACACTGGCTCCTGGCGGCATCTTTTACTAAGAGGGACCAGGGGAAGGATGTGGTCCTGCCTACTTTGTCCTTCCCTCTCTTCCTTTTTTGGAGAGGGCCAGGGTTCTGTGGGAAAAAAAGGGAGAGAGGACAATTACCTATTGAGCCCTACTCTGCTCAGACAAGGTGGTAGCTGTCCCCTAACCCCTTATAGGGAAGATGGTCTGTGTGCTGTCTCCATCTGTCCTGACAGCACCCACCTGTCACCAGGGTCTCAAGAAGTGAGCCAGAGGAGTGGCCATTTTTTACCTCTGAGGTTGAGGTTAATATTCTGGTTTATAGAATGGGGAAACTGAGGCCCCTATCCAAATCTGTAATTATCTGCAGGATATGCATAGTGACCACAGCCTTGAGCATAACATTTATGGAAGAGAAGCTGATGGCCTGCCTGCCTGGGTAGCTTAGCCCTAATCCACAAGACAGTTAGCCTACAATTTGAAGTCATGTCTGAGGATACATTTGCTCTTAGAGGTGAAGTTTTAGCAAAAGAAGCTGATTTTAAAATTAAAACAAGATGCTGGGTGGAGAAAAAAGCAGAGCAGTTTCCCCCTGTATCCAGCCGTTGACAATTGTACAAATAAGATAATGTGAATCCTATAAGCAAGGCAATTGAAGGCTCCAGATCTGAGTTTCTGTTTCCCTGGTGGAGAGGTGAAGCGTAACCGCACTGTGAGAAGGACCGAACAGCATCCAGGTGATCTGCGAGGCCCTCATTTGAGGGCATTTGGGGTTTTGTAACCAGACAGTATCATGGTGGAGCCTCCCACAGACCATTTACCTGCCCTGGGCACCATTGTAAGGGGGACTCTGCTTGCTGAGAGTATAGGGGGACCAGCCTCTGTTGTCCTTGCAGCTCTGCTGGCCTCCCCCACATGCCTCCAGGATACCACGACCCAGAACTGCTTCAGCTCAGGGGTGACAGTGTTACTTTCCCTGTGGGAACTCATGCCTGAGGTCTTTCAGTGGCAAGTGGATGTTAAGTAGGCACTGCTTACAGCTCAGCATCTGGTGGCAGTGGCCATCTCCAAGAGGGCCTCTATCTCTGAGCTCCAAACCTGGCCCAGTGGCCTCCCAGTATGACCTGGGCCCACAGCATCTCCTGAGAACTCCCTGGAGATGGCAGACCCTTGGGCCCCACCCCAACAATAAGTGACCCGCCCAACCCTCCAGGTGAATCTGGCATGCTAGAGTTGGAGAACAGCTACCCTACATGATCTTGTGGCCCTGGACCTGGGAGATCTTCAGTCCACCCTAGAAACTAATCACTGCTGGTCAGACTGAGGAGACTTGTTCCCTTTAGGCTATGCAGAGCAAGACTTTGTCTGAAAGGGCATACCATCTTCATAGACTAATGTTCACTCTCAAGAACAGTGGTCCCAACCAAAAAAATAAGCAGGTGGTCATGTTTCAGAAAGGATCTTCCATTGTCTTAGATCCAGATCTAAGCCCATGCTTTTTAGATGCTTTAATTGGCCCCTTGAGAAGAACAGATGCTGATGAGGATGCGCCACACCAGGCTTGCCTGGAAACACCCTGGACTCTCAGAAAAGAGGCAAGTGCTGGTTCCGGACAGGCCAAGCATGCCCCAGCAGCTTCATAGACATCAGGCCTTGCTGGACTCCCAAATGACTTGGACTTCATCCCTGAAAAGAAAGGAAATCAACTCCAAACATTGCATCTACTTAAACTCTGGATCCCATGAGGTCTAAGTACTGGTCAGAGCTTCGCTACTGCATTAAGTGTGCTCCTGTTCTTTATGCTGTTTTAGGAGCCATGGCAAGAATCTCAGTAGGGATAGAAAATTGTTCCCTGATTTGCCTCTGCTTGTTTGGGGCCAATGGCGTCTCCTGCCAGGATTGGCCAGGAGGGCACCTAGGTCTGGTCTAGCTGTGCAGGCACTCTGCAAGTGCTCACTTAAGCCACAGCCTTTTCTCCACATTTGTCTCTTTCCCACCAAGGTCCTTCTTTCAGGGGACTCTGGAAGAAGTGGTTTGCTCATCTAGGAAGGCATGTGCTCTCCTAAGGGCCCTTCCTGCCAGTGGGGTCCCTGTCCTGTTCCTCCCTGAAGCACCTCCAATGCCTGTCCTTCTGCTTCCTGGTGAACTCCAGCTCAGGAAGATTGTAGACTGCACACTGTGCCTCCTTGTCCTGTTCTCCTGGCCAGACAGCAGGTGGCCTTTTGAAATTCTGGCTCAGATGCTCTCCTCACATTTCGTTTTTCTCCTGTTCTTTTAGCTTCTTTATTCTACATTCTTGTAAACCCAGCAGGCTTTAGGAAGGGGCCCCACCCTCTCCAGAATGCCTCCCAATGACCCCGGTCCTTGGCTGAAGACAGTCAGCGGGGGATGGGAGGCAAGAGGTGAAGTTCTGCTCCTGGCCCTGCCAGATAGCTTGCTGTGTGGCCTCCGATTTGTCGGGTGCCATCATTGTGGCTCTGGGAGAGGTCTCTGGGGAAAGTGGGATGTTAACTTAGAACATCTAGAAACGATTTTATAAGGAAGTACTAATGGAGGTACAAGATAGGGAGTGGTGGCCAAGCCAGCGGGAGTGTGTTTAGAAGATAACAGTAAGTCCAAGTAGTTAGAGTCTAGAGCTCAGAGCACCTGAGACATAGGGAAGCCACATGTGGTGACAGATCAGGATGACATGAAAGAAGCCAGAGTTTGGGGGCCAGACCCAAGCGGGAGCTTTAGAACACAAAGGAGCAACAGAGCTTAGCGGCACACATCTGCAGCCACGGCCTTTGCTGACTATGTTGGTTGAGCAAAATTTTGGATCTTGGCAGCCTTGAATTCTTAGCCCATATAATTTTCGATCGAGCAACTTTACAACAATCATCCAGCAATCCAGATCCTGAAGCTAGGCAGTTCCTGGAATGTTCTCCAGGCTCCAGGTCCCTCGTGGCAGCCCATCTTCGTCCAGGCTCTTCTTGGGCATCGTGCCCCAGCAAGGCATTGCAGACCATCCGGGTCTCCACGGTCCTCAGCACCACCCAGACCTGCTGGGCATGGGATCCCACAGTCTGCATTTTGACAGCCCTTGTGGAGAGGCGGATGCACATTCCGTTGAAGAGCCGCTCCCATCATGAAGCAGGGGGTCCTGATGGTGTTGAGGAGCCTGGAAGTCAAGAGGACATTGCCAGCTCCACTCCATGCCGTGCTGGAGTGGGGCGCAAGGGCGCAAGGAGGGAGGCGCCTGGCCAGCACCCATCTTAGCATCACGGGAAGGAGTGCAATCACCTCGGCCTGACTTACCTGGCTGTTGACTTGTTCACAGCCTGAACCACCAGTCCCTAAGGCAGGGCACAGAGCAGGGGGGAAACTCCATTCTTGTTCTGGAAGTACTCGCTTCAGGGGGAAAAGCGGAGTTTCAGCAATTTAGCCAACACACAACTCCGTGTTACCCAGAATATGACGTTAAATATGTTGTTTTGCAGAATATAAAAGTCTCATGCATTTTTTTTAGGAAAAACAAGAGTTCACAACCTTTTCCCACTTTTCACGGACTGACTTGGGCTGTGCCGCCCAGAACCACTCTGGGTCGGGTTAATTCTTCTTTGCCCTCACACATGCCTTTTTGAAAGTTTTGGGAGACAGGGGTCCTCTTGGGCTTGGTCTCCACAGGGAAATGAGGAGGCTCATGTCTTCAGCCATGTCTGAAGGAGCCCTGGGCATCCTGGCCTCAACAGAAAAATCAGTGTGGTTTGTGCACACTGTTCTGTTGGCTGTCGGAACCGAGGTACAGGTGCCCCGCACAGCCCCAGGGGAAACACGAATTCTGTGAAGTTGTGGCCGCACTAGTCGGTGTGTGAGAGTCAGTCAGAGGCATGGCCACTACCTCAGGTCGTGCTAGAAAGGCTAGGCTGACTTCTGAGGCCTAAATGTTTGCCTTCCAGGGCCCCCTTCTCTGTAACAAATTATAAAAAGTATGTCTGACAACTATGTGGGTATAAAGACAGATATAATACACGTTGCATTCTATTCATTTTGTTCTCTTATGATTTTGATTTTTTTATATTTATTTATTTTTGAGAGATAGGGACAGAGCACAAGTTGGGGAGGAGCAGAGAAAAAATGAGACACAGAATCTGAAGCAGGTTCTAGGCTCTGAGCTGTCAGCACAGAAGCTGACCCAGGGCTCGAACTCAACACTGAGAGATCATGACCTGAGCCAAAGTCGGACGCTTAGCCAACTGGGCCACCCAGACGCCCTTTCTCTTCTGATTTTGAAATAAAATATTTCTTGGGCTCTGAGACTGCAGCAGGCCCCAGGCACCATGCCTGCCAGGCCTGTTGGAGAGGTCAACCCTGTAGAGATTCTCCTGGAAAATCCCTGAGTCACACACACAGAATAACCCAGTCCTTTGGTTGTTCAGAAAATCGGCTGCGATGGCATCATCGGGTCCGCGGCCAAGGAAGACCGGTGTGGGGTCTGCAGTGGCGATGGCAAGACCTGCCGCGTGGTGAAGGGCGACTTCAGCCACTCCCGGGGCACAGGTGAGTGCGAGGCCGGAGGGAAAGGGGACCCTGGCCATGCCTGGGGGGGCTGGGGAAGGGGAGCCCCAAAAGGTCACTGCCACTGCAGGACAGCCTGCAGGTGTTTATAGATTTTGTTTCCTTTGCCCAAAGCCAATGATCACACACCTTCTAGTTGATAATAGATAGGCAACCTGGCCCTTCAGTTTTATAATTTCTGAAAGGTAAAGAGAAAACATTTTAGCCAGAACACCTGTAGGTTCCTAGAAGTGAATGGTTTGCCCATGGTGCTCAGTGGTGCCACCCTCCCCAGCCTGCCCCCCTGCACTTTGCGTTGGCCTGTCTTCCCATGTGACACTTGGCCATGTCATTTTTACCTGTAGACGGAAGCTTCTCTAGACTTTTCTGTCAGCTAAAGTAGGACCGCATATGCACACATCCCTAAAACATACATGAAGCCGGATGTGCCGGGAAGTCTGAGGTGCCTCTCTGTCAAGTGTGAATACAGAGGAGGAGTGTCCTATTTCCCTGATGTAGTGCTAGGGGAGGTCTACATCCGGGAAACAGGACACTCCCCCAGCGCTGTGCTTACAGAGGTCCATTTAAGTTCAGCTGAGTCTTTCTGCTAGAACTCTCTTCACAGCGGTGGGCTCCTCCGCCCAGAGGTGGCAGGTAGTTTCTGATCCCCTGTCCTGGAGGACACTAGCTTATGAGGTCCAGGGATGTGTCTGGGTTGACCGTAATGAGGGGAGCATGAGGTGGGCAAGTCCTCTCGGGAGAGAGCTCTTCTCACAGCCTCAGAGAGTGTCCACTCTCCCAAGTGCAACATCACCAGGGCAACTTGGTGGGCGGAGCTGAGCTGAAAAGTCTCTATTTGAATTTGAATGATTACTTTCCATAGAAGCTTTTCAATTCAACTTTACCCCACAAGGGAACAAATCACAGGTAGTCCTGTCTGTCCCGCAGAACAGGCCTCTGGGAATGAGGCAGAGAGAAAAGTCTGTGCACGCTCCCCTCTTCTCTCTCTGGATAGAAGACCTGGTCTAGCAGAAACCTTCCCGCTCGGTGCCTTGCAGAAAGGTCAACCTATTACATGAGGATTTTGCAGGGTCTTGTGAAAGCAAAACCGGAGGCAAATGTAAGCACAGAATTTAATTTTTAAATGATACTTAGGAAGTACATTTCAGGCCAGGTTTCTGGATTTTTAAAGACAGGTGCCCAGTCTACAAAATAGGACACTCGTATGAGAATCTGTTCCTGCTGCGTGGCTCCTGAGGTAAACTGAGGAAGGTAATGCTAGAGCAAGTCAGTCTGGGGGGAAAGTGTCCTCTGAAGTGGCACCGTCCAGGACAGTAGTCACAGGGCCACTTTAGACTATTCAGATTTCGGTTATAGGGACACGTGGGCGGCTTAGTCGGTTAAGTATCCAACTCTGGATCCAGCTCAGGTCATGATCTCACAGTTCGTGAGTTCGAGCCCCATATGGGACTCTGCACTGACAGCAAGGAGCCTTCTTGGGGTTCATTGTCTCCCACTCTGTCCCACTCAAGCGCACACACATATGTGCACTTTCTGTTAAATAAACATTAAAAAATTTTTTC
>PJEM01019330.1:0-16227 GCA_004023845.1 Helogale parvula
GGGGGGGGGTCTGCAGTCCGCCCCAGCCATAGTGCCAGGATTCCCTGGGCTGGTCAGAAGGTAGGGCAGCTGGAGCCCCTGCTCCCCGCCCCAGGAAGGCCCAGGCAGATGGCACCCTTGCAGTGAGATGGCACCTGGTTCTGCCAGCGCCTCCACCACGCACAGCCCATGAGTTCGTGGCCACCCAGGGAGGCAGTGTTCATGGCAGTATCACCTCCCATTTTACAGGCGAGGAAACTGAGGCTTAGCCTGGAGAAGCCCCATTCTCAAGTCCCCCCTGGGAGTCACCAGTCGGCTCCAGGGGTGTCAGGGGCAGGAGGAAGGCAGTGTGCTGCAGAGACCTTGTGGGGGCCCCTCGCCTCAGGGCCCATTCAGGTCACCATCTCCCAACTCCGACTGTGTGTCTCACCCCCTCTGCTCAGCCCCTTGGCAGCCATCTCTCCAGGCCACCTGGCACAATAGACACAACCACGATCCCCATTCCACGGGTGGGGAAACTGAGGCTCGGTCAGGCAAGCCACAAAGCCCCACAACCAGGCAGGACTCCCCCCACCAGGCCAACCGGTTCCAAATTCTGGAGCTTTCCCACCTGTCTCCCACAGGCCCCTGCTCCTTTCCCCACCTCGGGAGGGTCCTGGGCAGCACTGAGCAATGTCTCAGGCCTGGGGAGGGGCTCTGGATGGAAGAGGGGGGGTCTGCCCACTAGCAACCCACCTCCCCCAGGGCGGGCACCAGTAGGATGGTCACGCCTGTCACACAAAATGCAGCCCTGAAATGACAGCATGCAGAAGAGGCCCTGGTTACCATGCTGGCCTTGCAGGTGACAGGCATGTGTGGGGCCGGGCAGCCATTGTGGCCAGAATCCCTCCCCACCCGCCTACTGATCAGGCAGGCCATGTGAGCAGCGCATGAAAGCCCACAGAGCGGTTCCTGTCTGTCCCAGGCCTCGTGCTGGGCTCTGTTCACACAGCAGCACACTTAACTGTCCCACAGAGGGCAGCAGGCCACCATCATCCCATCTGACAGATGGGCAATGGGAGGCTCAGAGAGGATAACGAAGAAATAGGAGGAAGGGCCAAGTGTCAGTGAGGTGCGGAGCCCCGGGACTCCCGATCTCAGCAGGGAGCCTGGCCTGGCACAGGCCTTGGGCAAACCGTGGGGCCCCTTTTCCTAAAGCTGCAAGCTCACCCGCCCCGAGTCCCCGCCCAGGGCAAAGTGCCAAGGGAGCTCGCTGCACGCGTGCGAACCAGCAAGCCCGGCGGTACGTGCATCGGCCCCAAGGTGGAAACCACCCAAATGCCATCAGCCGTAGGAAGGAGGAGTGCATGGTGACACAGTCCCACAGGAGGACACACGGCCGTGAGGAAGCACGAACCGCGGCCACCTGAGCGAATCTCACAAAATACCTTAAGCAGTGGAGGCCGATGTGGCTGAGGATGCGTGGCAGGATTCCATCCCACGTGTACGTAGGTCAGGAGAGCGGTGCACTTGGGCAGTGTCACACAGTGGGACACTCTGGGGACTGGCGGTGACCCATCTCACAGCCGCAGTGCATTCCGTCCGTGAAAGCTCAGCTTACGATGCACGCGGTTTCCTTTCTGTACTTTATGCCCAGTTTGAAGCTTTGGAGGTTATAAGGGACACACGGAGGAGGGAGCGGCAGGGCTGTGGCCCCGCGGCCGCCCCAGGTCACAGGGTCAGCTCTCACCTGTGCTCTCCTCTCCGCTTGTCCCCACAGGCGAGACAGCCGCCAGCTCCATGTACTCCTCCCGCTACCCGAGCCCGGCCGAGCTGGACGCCTACGCCGAGAAGGTGGCCAACAGCCCGCTGTCCATCAAGATCTTCCCCACCAACATCCGGGTGCCCCAGCACAAGCACCTGGGCCGCACGGTCAATGGCTATGACACCAGCGGCCAGCGCTACAGCCCCTACCCGCAGCACGCCGCCGGCTACCAGGGCCTGCTGGCCATCGTCAAGGCCGCAGTCTCTTCCTCCGGCAGTGCCGCACCGGCTGGGGCCGCCAAAAGCGTGCTCAAGAGCGCCGAGGGCAAGCGGACCAAGCTGTCGCCGGCCGCCGTGCAGGTGGGCATCGCGCCCTACCCGGCGCCCAGTGCTCTGGGGCCCCTGGCCTACCCTAAGCCGCCCGAGGCGCCCGCCCCACCGCCCGGTCTGCCCGCCACTGCCACCGCTGCCTCCGTCATCCCCCTGCCTGGCCGCGGCCTGCCCCTGCCGCCTTCCAACCTGCCCTCCATCCACAGCATCCTCTACCAGCTCAACCAGCAGTGCCAGGCCCCGGGCGCCGCGCCTGCCGCCTGCCAGGCCGTAGCCGGTCCCCACCCCAGCCCGGCCAAGCATGGCCCCATGCCCAGCTTCCCTGGCATGGCCTACTCGGCTGCCGCCGGCCTGCCCGACTGCCGCAAAGGTGCCGAGCTGGGCCAGGGCGGCACGGCAGCCTTGACGTTGGCCGGGGCCACCAAGCCTGCAGGGTACGTGGACGGAGGCCTGGATTACCTGCTGTGGCCACAGAAGCCACCCCCACCCCCTCCCCAGCCGCTGCGGGCCTACAGCGGTGGCGCAGTGGCCAGCAAGTCCCCCGAGGCCTGCGGGGGGCGGGTGTACGACCGGGCCAGCGGGTCGCCTCTCAACGGTGGCATGGGGCTGCCCACCGGCTTCACCGTGGGCCAGTACTTCGCTGCCCCCTGGAACAGCGTGCTGGCGACCCCCACCAGCGACTGCTACAACCCGGCGGCGGCTGTGGCAGTCACCGAGCTGGGGCCGGGGGCGCCCCGGGAGCTGGCGGGCCCCCCGGTGGAGGCCCTCTCGGGCCTGCCCAGCAAAAGCGGGTGCAACACGGCGGCACTGAGCAGCAGCCTGCAGTCGCTGGAGTATCTCATCAATGACATCCGGCCCCCTTGCATCAAGGAGCAGATGCTGGGCAAGGGCTACGAGACCGTGGCTGTGCCCCGGCTACTCGACCACCAGCATGCCCACATCCGCCTGCCTGTCTACAGATAAGGCCTGCCCGGTGGACGCAGAGACATACGGACAGGGCACTGAGCGGGAGGCAGGCTGCAGAAGAGGGTGGGCGGTACGCAGGGGTGCCCAGCCTCGCCCTGTGCCCCAGTGCTCACGGGTGCCCACAGGGAAGCTGGGCTGGCTGCCACTGCGTGGTCACCTGATGGGGAGCTGCGGGGTGACCTTGCTCCCCAAGGCCCCTCCCTGCCATTGGCCGCCCTAGGACATGGGGAGGGCCTGGGACAGCCACGGACGTCCACCACTTCCTCCATCCGGGCTGGCAGAGGCAGGGAGAGAGAAACCACTTTGAAACAGGAATGGTACTTTCTGGCTTTCCCAAGAGAGGGGCTCAGGCCAGGGCGGGACACAGGAGGAAATGTGATGGTCCAGAATCAGGGCGGAGTCAGAGCAGCCCCCAGGGGTCAGAGACCCCCCCCCTGCCCCCACCACCGCCTCTTCCCCAGGGCTCCCTAGTCTCCTGGAAAAGGAGCAGAGAGGCGGGTAGAGGAAGTCACAGGGCCTACAGCTTCCCCGACTGGCCAATCCAGGTGAAGACCACTCAGAGAGGCTCCAGGGACCACCAGTCCCCCTGTTCCTCCTCCTCTAGATTCTCCTTCCCCCGCCTCGCATTTCTTCCCAACACAGAATTAATACCCCCATCCCCACTCTCCAAGCCCTGTACTCCCGCCATCCCCTTTCTCTCCACATCCTACAGGGCTGCTGGGCACAGCCGTACAGGCTGTGCACTGCACAAGGGCACCTCGTCCAGGGAGACACCATTTGCATCCTAGACGTGTATATTTATTATGGCAATTTTCTGAATCTTGAGGAAGGGGCGCCATTTTCCTATTCGCACAAAGGCACCACGGGGGCTAACAATGGGCCTGCCACCTTGGACACCAGTCAAAGGGACCCTACCCTGGCTTCCTCAGGGGTTCTCCTCAGAGCCAACGAGGAGCTAACTACTGGTTTTCACTGGGAGACCCAATCCAACGCCTTTCCTGCAAGATGCCCTCCCAGGCCCACCCCGTACCATCAAGGGAGGTCGGGGGTGGGGGCAGGCAAGGACCCTGTTTAGTCCCCAAGGCCCGACTTCCCCCAGTCCTGGCCCCTCCGGCACTCCGGAAGCGGTACTGTATCTCTCCAAGGCCTGTTCGAGCACTAAGTGCATTTACAAATCTCTGAGAATGTTTTTTTTTTATACTAAAATTGACCATTATATTCTACTGTGAGAAGTGCAGTCTGCACTATATTGTTTTAAAAACGAAGAGAAAGAAAAAAAGCGGAAAACACAGATGGTGTCTCAGCTGTGGAATTGTTTTGTAGCTCTTGTTTTGTTCTCTCTCCCCACCCTCCCCAGGAGGAAAACGGACTGCCTCCCCCCCCCCCACTTGCTGCTGAAGGGCTTGGGGCCCTGAGGCAGCAGGCCAGGAACCTTCTGGCACCCACCAGCCACTTTGCATTCAGTGTTTCATTTACTTTTCCAACTCTTTCAGGGCAGACACTGTCATTTACCCCGGTTACAGGTCTACACACAGGCGGAAGGCCACTGGGTCACGGCCGGCGACTGGTCTACAGGGTGGCTGAGGCAGACCCCAGCCCGGGCCCCGTGGCCCATCCCCTGAATGGTGCAGAGGTGGTCTGGGGGTGCTGTCCCTGCATCCTGAAATGCTTCCCCAGCTTCTCCTCTGTGCCTGACCTCCCACCTTCCACGGGGCAGTGTGGCTGTGGGCAGGCCAAAGTGGCCGAGGCCGTGACCTTCTCCCTGGCCGGCCCCGGTGCCTGGCAGGCGGCCACCCCCACCACAGGGCACTTGGCATTTTCAGGCACTTAACTTTGTGCTGGGTGTTTTCATATACGCTGTACCTCACCAGAGCTTCCACATCCTTGCAAGGTAGTAGGTGTCCAAGAGGAAGAACCGAGGCTCAGAGATGTTGGGTGACCTGCCTAAGGTAACACAGCAATTCAGAAAGTTGGGATCTTGGCCCCCACAGCATGGACTCTGCTTCACATCCTGTCTCTGCCCTATCCCCTTGCAGGGAGGCCTGGGGTACCTGGGGAGTTCCCAGTTTGTTTTTAAGTTTCTAAATTATTTTTTAAATGTTTTTGAGAGAGAGCACGAGCTGGGGAGAGGCAGAGCGAGAGAGACAGAGGGACAGAGTTTCTGAAGCGGGCTGTGTGCTGATAGCAGGGCCTGGACCAGGAACCGTGACATCATGACCTGAGTGCTAGTAGGACGCTTACTGAGCCGCCCAGGCGCCCCACCCAGGTTGTTGACGCAGGCCTCCCTTCCCCGGGCTCGGAGCCCTGCGTGTGTGCCAGGGTGGGACCCAGGCCCTTCTGCACATCACCCTCATGCCCTGAGAAGCGGTGCAGCGGTCCTGCTGGGTGACAAGCTGAGAAAGTGCTGCCAGGCAGGCGGCTGGGAGTGATCCTAAGTGGGACGCAAACAGCAGGGGACAAAGCGCTTTTCTGACCTCCCAAAATGGAGCCTCACAACAGCTGGATCAGGTCTGTAACAACTGTTCCCATCTTACGGATCAGAAGGAAGAAACTGAGGACGGCCTCACGGACGGACGGACAGACAAATGGTAAGAGAGAGTCGGGTCCTGGCCTCAAGCCCCACATCCTGGCTCAGGCAGTCTCCACCCTCACACAGCTGCAGCCTGCTGGCAGTCCCTGAAGACAGGCAGCCCAGCAGCCCCAGCCTCTGGAGGAGCCAGAAGCAGGCTGGAGTCGGGGCTTTGCTCTTCCAGGTGACCCTGAACCAGAGAGGGAATTCATGGACACAAAAGCCCTGTTCTGGAGAGGTGCTTGGGAGACCAGCAGAGCGACGGGTCTAGGGCCAGGTTCAGGGCTGGGTGGTGACCGGTGGCTCAGCTGTTCCCAGGGGCCACCTCCGCACCAGCGTGGTCTCTGGGTAGTCCATGGTCCCCACGTCCCGGGCCACTGTCAGGCCCAGCCACCCTGGGGCATCAGGGGAGTACACAGAGGCAAGACTGGTCCAAGCCAGGTCCCTCCCATTTGCAGATGCTTAGAGACACCCACGGAGGACCCGCCTCCTCCCTGGGGTCTGCATGTGGGGCAGCCATGGCACAGACAGGCTGGGCCAGGCCCCAGGGTCCGGCTGAGGTTCTGGCCCTGCCCTAGCACCGACTCCCCAGGTGCCTTGGCTGGACTCTTTTCCAGGAGGTGAACTAGCTGAGTGCAAAGAGCCTTCCAGAATCACCACTCTGACATGCCTCAAACAGCAGTGTGCCCTCAATATCATCGCCTTGCAGTGCAGGTGACGCCAATGTGACTAATGACGCTACAATCACCAAGAGCCCACAGTCACCCTAGGCACACCGGTCACCAGCCTCGGCGCTAACCACTATTAGTCGTCTCAACCCTTCGCCACCGTGCCGGTGCACGTCCCCATGTCCCAGACGAGGCTGACGCCCCTGGGAGGGCAATTGCCTTGCCCAGAGTCAGCTGAGGACGGAGAAGCAGCTGGGGCAGAATGCAGGCCTGTCTGATTCAGTCTGACCCGTGAGCTGCTGCACTTTGCCAGAACAGAACGCTGCCACCGCGCCGCAGATACGGCCCACCAGGCTGCGGCACCTCCCAGCTCCCCGCTGCGGGGCGGCACCCTGGGGGAAGGGGCGGGGCGGGGGAATCTGCCCTGTCAGCTCCCCACCTCACCCAAAGCCTTTCTCGGTCTCCAAGTCTCTCCTGGCCACACGAGGCTCCTCCTCCTCCCGTTAGCCGCCTTGGGCTCACGGCCACGGAGCTGAAGGTTCCCACACGGCGGCCACACGTGGCTGGCCCAGAACTTCAAGGCTTATTACCACTTACTTCGCTAACCAGCTACAAGATCCCCCGGCCTTACAGAGACATCGGAGCTGCCCCCACGGGGCCTGAGCGCTTGGGCACACATTTCAGGGGAGGGTCCAGTACAGGGGACACTCACCTTTCCAGGGTAGCTCTGTGCTATCTTGACTCATATGCCAGCCTTCAAAGCACCGCCCCACTTCCAGAGAGGGGAAACTGAGGCAGGGGCAACTCCTGAACTTGCTCAGCAGCAGCCAGCGGCTTTCAGCTGCGCCAGGGCTCCACCCCCCCCCCATGGGTTCCACGTGCACCCTGCCCCACTTCCGGGCACTGCACCTGCGCCTCCCAGGCTCCCTTAAAGGGCCCTCGCGGCTCCTCCACGGGCCTGGAAGGTGGAGCCCAGCCAGGGGCACCGGTGGACTGAAGGATTTCTGTTTAAATCACCACCCCGGCCAGCTCTCTAGGACAGTGGTGGCGGGAGGGAAGGAGGCCGGGACACTGGCTTCAGTAACCCTTCAACTCCATAGGTGACCCTGGGGGGACTCCCTGGGCCTCAATTCCGGATCTGTCAAAGGCGGTCGTGGCATCCGAAGGACGGGATGTCACCAGGTGATATGTGATCAGAATGACAGGGCAAATGGGTCCTATGAGAGGGCAGGGGGGTCTAGCGGCTTGAGGATCAGACAGACCTGGTTCCAAGGCTGACACTGTCCCTCACGAGCATGTGGCCTTTGGCAAGTGACCACCCCTCTCGGAGCCGCCTATTTCTCCACTATAAAGAGACCCAGGTATTACCACAGCATCACCATGTGAGGCTGAACATAGGAAGCAGGTGGTCAAGGCCCTCCAGGGAACAGAACCTGCTTTGGAGAAGATGCCCTAAAAGTTAGGTGTGTCGTTTCTGTCATCACCTATGCCGGCTGCTTTCACCTTGGAAAGTGAATTTCCAGGTAAAAGAGTTGGAAAAACAGATGCATCCCTTCCCCCCACCTTGGAGATGCCCAAATCATATTAGCATATTAAAGGCTCAGAAAAGTCCTGCAAGCAAGGTATTTCTTTTAAAATCCAACATTTCCCTAACTATTTTTAGTTCTTTTTTATGTTTATTTATTTTTAATTTTTTTTAACATTTATTCATTTTTTGGGAGATGGAGTGTGAGCAGGGTCGGAGCAGAGAGAGAGAGGGAGACCCAGAATCTGAAGCAGGCTCCAGGCTCAGAACTGTCAGCACAGAGCCCAGTGGGGGGCTCCAACTCATGAGATTATGACCTAGGCCGAAGTCGGACGCTTTTTAATGTTTATTTATTTTTGAGAGAGAGAGAGACTGAGCGTGAGCAGGGGAGGGGCAGAGAGAGAGACACACACACACAGGTTCCAGGCTCTGAGCTGTCAGCACAGAGCCCAGTGTAGGGCTCCAACTCACGAACTGCGAGATCATGACCTAAGCTGAAGTCAGGCTTAACAGAGTGAGTCACCCAGGCGCCCCCAAATTCTTTTTTATGTTTATTTATTTTTAAAATAATTTTTTAAAACTTATTTTTGAGAGAGGGCGCACGAGTTGGGGAGGGGCAGAGAAGAGGAGGAGGAGGACAGGGGATCCCAAGAGGACTCTGCACTGATAACAGTGAGCCCAGTGCGGCACTAGAACTCAAGAACTACAGGATTGTGACCTGAGCCGAAGTCAGTTGCTCAAAGGACTAAGCCATGCAGGTGCCCTTGTTTATTTATTTTTGAGAGAGAGAGAGAGGCACGCTAGCAAGCAACGGAGAAGCAGACAGAGAGACAGAGAATCCCAAGCAGGCTCGATGCTGTCAGCACAGAGCCCAATGCGGGGCTCGAAATCATGAACTGTGAGATCACAACCTGAGCCAAAACCGCTGACGCTTAGCCGACTGAGCCACCCATGCGCCCTCCCTCGCTTTGATTACCTAAGTTTTTGTTTCTATCCACTGATATCCCAAGAAACAAACACTTGGGGAAATACGGAGTCCTGCCTCCTGCACTGCAATTAGGGAAACTGAGGAAGTCCTCCTTCTGTCTGGTGATGTGTGGATCTCAGCTTCCCGGTTACAACACGAAGACGAATGAATTGGTAGCTGAGCCACGACGGGAATCCAACCCTGGCCTGGAGTCACTGGGCCTCAATTCTGGGGCCCCCACATCCCAGTCGGTCTTTGTCCACTGTGTTGAGCCAGGCCCAAAGAGGAGAAAGGACCCCCAAGAAGAGGGGAAGACCTTATGAGACAAGTAGGAGTGAGTACCCCTCTTTTGTAAATGACAGAAGTAAGGTTCAGAGAGGGAAGGCCACTTGCCTGAGGGCACACAGCGACTAGGGTCTAGCCTTGCCGGAGGCAGATCTGGGCCACTGTCCCTCCTTGTTGGGAGGGGCGGGACCTCCTGAGTCTCACATCCTCGGGCACACCTAATGGGGAGCTCAGCTAGGGTTCTTCCCAACCAAGTTGGCTGGTTCCAAGTTCCCTCTGGCGTCCTCTGAGGAGGCCCCTGGGTGTGACTACAGCGGCCTCTGGTGGCCAATCTCCAGGTCCCTGCTCCGGCCAAAGGCTGCTGGGTGGGGGACCCAGTGGGTGCATTCCAAACCGAGGGGGGCTAAGAGCAAGCGGGACTCCCTGATGTCACTGAGCACTTGAGATGCTGAGAAGACTCTCAGCCGGGATCTGGGCACCTGGACTCAAGTCCCAGCTCCACCTACCCCCTCTCCTCTCCTGTTAGAAGCCACTCATCACAGCCCGTGACCGGGGAGAAATGGAAGTGCGCATGCTTTGGAAAGGCCAAAACACTAAGTAAAACAAAATCCCTCCGACCTCGTAGAACAGAGGGAGCAAATCCTGACTCCACCACATCTAAGCCCTGCGTTCTTACGCAAGGGTGTTCGCTTCATTGGGTCTCACTTGCTTCCCCTGTAAAATTGTGATCAAAATGTTTTCTGATTTGGGCAAAGTATCAGGAAACCCTGGTTTTCCTGGTTTAAATGAGAAAGAAAAATGAGCATCTCAAACGATCATAAGTAGCCTTAAGGTAGGGCGGCCCCAAGGTTGGTTAATTCAGCAGCTCAATGGTATCACCGAAGACCCTTTCTCATCCCTCTAGTCCACTAAGCCCCTTCATGGTCCCAAAGTGGCTGCTGCCGTTCCAGGCTTCACATCACAGACCTGAGAGTGCCCAGCAAAGGAGAAGACAGTGTCTTCCTAAACTTCCCTTAATTTCCCAGAAGCCTCTTCTTCCTTCAGCAGACTTCTGTTTAGAGGTCAGAACTGATTCCCATGGCCATTCCTCTACCAATCCCTGCTAAGGGAAACAGAGTCACAGTGGTTGGCTCAGGGGGGCCCATGACTGGAGCAGAGTGAAGAACTCTGAACAAAACACGTACTGTGGAGAAGGACGAGGGCATACGACTTCTGGGAAGACACCAACCACCTGTCCTTTGGTTCCCAAACGTGGTTCCTGAGACGTGAACGCAGAACCCTGAGCACAGTGCCTGACACTCGTGTTCCCCGCTTCCTCCTTTCTGGGGTTCCCTCTGAGACCAGAAGATGCCCGCCCGCCACCCCCCACCCCCCGGGCTTGGGTCTCCACTGCCAGCACCCCTTCCACCACTACCCCTACTTTCACTTCACCTCATAAGCTTGAGCGAACAAAGATCTCCCCATTGTCCAAGACGGCTTTGAACTCCTAAAAAACCAAAGGCAGGGGGTGCTTGATTCTCATGCGAACGCTTTCGCCAGGGAGTCAGAAATTACTAACAGTATGAACAGGGGCCTGGAGTCTTTAATGGCTCTGTCGGAACAACTGAAATGATCAGAATACACCGTCGTCTGGGCGAGGCGTGGAGACGGCCGGCTACGACATTATTACACTCGGAAATGTCAGACGCGTGCGTTCCGGGGAGATGAACAGTGTGGCTGCAAATGGCTTTTGATTTTTAAAAAAGCCCCAGCATTCACCTAAAACAATAATAACAGCTAATAATAACAGGGCATGTAATAATGAAGTATTCATAGGCATAAGAGGTAATTGTTCAATTAAGATCTGAGAGTTTCCGAGACTGTCTTTTCTGATGGGGTCCCATTGTTTTTGACTCTAGTAGCACTAATTATTTCCCAGTAGTGCTTTAAACTGGAGATGAAAAAAGCCCTCCTGTCAAATATGACATACAAGTGCTTTATCATTATTAAATACACATACACGCACATAATAAGAAATCCGGGTTGGAATAAAGTTAGGGGTATGCTCAAAGAGAGAGCAGGTTCTAAATGGGAGCTGACAGTCTCTGGGGCTCAGCAGAAAGAGCAGGTGACAGCCTCAGTCTTTAGTGCACAAGTGACCTAGCCTTGTCACCTCTCACCCTCAGGGATCAGCGTTTTCTCTCCAGGATGGGCTCTGAGGGCAGAATGCCTGGGTTCAAATCCCCAGCCAGGTGCCCTGGACAAGAGTCTTCACCTCTCTGAGTCGGGGTTTCCTTATCTAAAACCTGGGGCGCAGCAGGCTTTCCGTATCCATTAGCTATTGCCATAAAATTGATGCTTGCACTTGAAAAAAAAATTACAAAACTCATCGGCATAAAAAAGCATTCTTTCTCATGCATCTTTGGGGTCCCTCTGACCTCCCCCAGGCTCCACAGATCCCCCATCCTCCTTCTGGGGGCCTCGCCCAGGCATGTCCACCGACATGTATGGATTCAAACAAACCGCACAGCCAAGCCAGGGCTGCAGAATTACGCTCTGCCCGCAGTGGGAGAGCACCATGCAAAGGTATCACCTCGCAAAGGCGCGGACAGAAGGAAGAGTGGGGAGCTGGGGCCGCTGACACAGTCTAGCAGAGGTCCCCACCCTGCACCTTTCCGCGGTAAGTGTCCCCCATTCTCAGTCCCTGCGTTCTAGGGGAAGCCAACACCATCCCTGGCGCCAGCTCCGCCTCTCAGAGGCCCCGAACCTCAGGCTTTTCTCTGCTACAGGGATTAGCAAGAGTTGGACCGTCATGGAGGTGGAACCGGGCTTCGGGAAAAAGCCCTGTAGCAGAAGACGCTCGCGGGCCCGCCCAGGCAATGTGGATTCCTGGCTGGGGACAGCCCCTTTCTCCAGTTGTCCCTCCGCTCTGGGACACTGCCGCTTCCTCCCTGCTGAAGCGTGAGACACGTGGTGCTATTCTGGCTGCTAATACAGGAGGGGGGGGGGCTTTCAGGGAGACGTTCCCCCCTCGTAGAAAGAGCAGAAAGTACTCTCTTCACTCCAACATCACTCCACCCCCCAATCTCACTCTCCCTCCACCAATGTTACTTCCACTATGACTCTCCCCACCATCACTCTTTCTCACCAATCTCACGCTTCCTACCAACATTTCTCGCCCCTCCCCCCGTTATTCTTTCCCACCAACATTCCTCTTTCTCACCATTACTTTTCCACCAGCATTCCTCTTCCGCATCAGTATTACATGCATCCACCATTCTCCTCCCCTCACCGATATCACTCAGGCACCAACATCACTCTCCCCCCACTGACGTCACTCTCCCGCCCAGCATTACTCTTCGCCAGTTTCCTTCAACCCTATCTTCTCCCACCCTCCCAGCTCACCCCTGTCCCTTAGGCTCACACCACCTCCACCGCCCGGAGTCCGGCTTCCAGCCATCACCCTCAGCACCACCGTGGTCACTGCTACTGTCCTCATTCTCATCCCTGCCCCGCCAGCATCCCTTAGCCCCCCCATCTCGTTGCTGTCATCCCGTGCCCATCACCACTCCACCCATCATCACCCCCACCGTCTCACCATCAGTGAACAAACATTTATTGAGCACCGACAAATCCCAGACCCTTTACAGAACACGCTGCGGGCATGGCCCCACCATCTGGAATGAGGTCCTGAGGCCTCTGCCCAGGTTCCATTTGGGGGCAGGGATCACACCACTTTCCTGAGTGCAGAGCAAATAAATAATGGAGAGGCAGGTGTTGGGCCCCCCTGGACAGAGAGGCCCTGGCATTGACTTATGTGACTCCATGGGAGTAAGACAGGCAGCCAGCAGCCTCACGGCCCAGATGGGGAGGCGGAGCTGGGGGCGGGAGCCTGGGCACCAGAGGGTCCCGGGGCCTCCCCTTCATCTCGGCCCGGCCCTCGCCTCTGGGGGTCAAAGGAGCATGTGGGGATGCCCTGGGAGGCATCACTGAAATGCAGGTGGAGTAGAAACAGGTGGGTGGAGGGACGGGGGTGGGCAGCTGGCCACAGACCCTGCCCCACCCACAGCCCCTAGAGGGGAGCATCATCTGTCCTCCACTTGGGGGCATAACTCTGCTGGTGACCATCGCAGCTGGGGTTCCCCACGTTGTCCAGAGGCACCACCACCTCGTCTGGGTTCGAGTTCTTGTTCAGCTCCACCACGCGCGGCACCACCGAGGACCACCGATCTGTTGTGAGCACCGCAGAGGCAAGGATGAGGGTGGGTAGAGAATGTACAGGTGTACACTGGGCACCTGCTGTGTACCAGGCACCCCGCAGTGATCTAAAGGGGGAGGTTTGAGTATCCCCATTTCTATAGACGTGGAAACTGGGACTCAGAGAGGTCAAGGCGCTGCCCGAGAACACACAGGAGTAAGAATTCAAGCTCAGGTCAGAATGGCCGAGTGCCCTTTGTCCTGTCTGCTGCATCTCATGCACTCGGTGTAGACAAAGGGGGGTGCCCCAGGCGTCCACAAGCAGCAAAGGCAACAACCCAGCGGCCAGCCCACTGTGTCCTCCCATTCTACAGATGTGAAAGGTGAGTCCCGGAAAGAGGACAGGACTGCTCACAGCAAATCAGGGACAAGGATGACCAGGGCCCCCTGCTCTGCACCCCCGAGGCACGCCCCCCGCTTGCACTCACCCCTACGGAGCCGGCCCACGGTGTGCGAGAAGCCGTAGTACTGGTAATTCTCGCTCTTGCCCGGGTCCTCGTTGATGATCCCCAAGTTCTGGTTCCAGTGAGACCAGTTCACCTCATCCACCCTGGCCGGGCCCCAGCAGAGTCAGGAGGAGCCTCCCCTGAGACAGCACCCCTTCCCCAGGCAGCCTCCCTGCTCCAGCCCCCCTGCACACCCTCCTCCTTCACCTAAAGTTTCTCGTAAAATACACACAACGTGAAATTTGCCATCTGACCCATTTTTAGGTATGCACTTCAGTGGATTAACTATATTCCCAGGGGTGCGTTACCATCACCGTCTAGCTCCAATATTTCCCATCACCCCAAACGGAAATTCCGCGCCCAGGAAGCAGGAACTCCCACTACCCGTCCCGCTGGCCCCGGAACCTGCGTTCTGCTCTCTGTCTCTGTAGATTTCCCTATTCTGTACATTTCATGTGAAGGGAATCGCATCCTGTGTGCCCCTCTGTGTCTGGCTGTTTTCACGTAGCATCATGTCTTCAAGGTCCATGCGTGTTGGAGGGTCCTGAATCCCCTCTGGATGCACCCCATGTGCTTATCCCTTCATCTGGACACCCTCCTTCCTGACCCTCTTTACCCAGCAGAGGCAGCCTCTTGGGCCCAAACTGGCTCAATACAATTCTCCCCTTTTAAAATGATTTTTTATTGTTTTCTTTCAACCTCCGTATTTGGAGCAATTTCTACGCGCTAGGACCCAGCAAGGAAGGTCCATTCACTCCACCGATTTTGTGGAGGAGGAAACAGGTTTCTTAATACTGTTTGTACAAGGTCACAAAGCTGACAAATGGGAGTCTGGGTTTGAGCTCTGAGCAGGACTGGCTGGCTGGCCTGTGACATGGGTGCTGTCATTGTCCCCACTTCACAGAGCTGGAAACTGGCTTTGCCTAACTCCAAACATGACAGTTGTACTCTATGCCGCCAATGGCTGTACAAAGAGTCACTTTAAAAGAAAAGAGTCACCAGGGGTTCCCCTAAGAAGGTGACACTCTCTGTGCATCTGGTCCATGTCCTGGAGGCTCATTCCTCAGTTTCCCCTTTCTGCTAAAACACAGAAGCGCACCTGTTGTTTCATCAACAGAGGGTGATGCTCTGAGGTGAACGCTGCCTGCAGGTCCTGGATGTCCCTCCAGCGAGGGACAGAAGAGCCATGTGTGGACAACCCCATGTGCTTGGGGTGCTAGCTGAGCTTGCCTCATGGGCTAAGATGTCTAATTTGTGCAGCTAGCCTGGGGGTGGGGGGTGGGGCTATCCTCCTCCCCATTTCAGGGATGAAGAAAGGGAGGCTGGGAAATAAACCGACTTGCCCAACATCACCCAATAGCCCCGAACTCCACTGGGACCCACCGGGGACTCAGTGGCTCGGGAAGCTGCAATGGGTAGAAAGCATAAGGAGGTTCGATCGCACAGGATGGTCCGCCCCGCCTCACCTGAAGCACCACCTGCGGTCTGGGGTGCCGTCTGAGCTCTTGCCCACGGTGACCATCTCGCCAGAGCGGAAGGCCTTCCTCAGGAACACGGGGAAGGAGCGCTCGATGTCCAGGATGGTGGTGGCCCACTGCAGCGAGGGAGGGGAGGGCAGGCCATCGGTGAGCACCTGCTCCCTCCTCCCCCACCGCTTGCTGCCTTCAAGGCAGAAATGACGGAAATGACGCAAGGTACCAGGGTGGGCGGGGTTATACATTCAAATACCCACAGGGGCCCCGCAGGAACACAAATGAGTGAAGAGTAAAGTAGGATCCAAGGGTGACACACTCACAATGTCACCACTCGCTGCTGGGAACACTAGGGCGGGGTGGGGACGGGGGCAAACCAGGGAGCATCGCCCTGCGTAAAGGACTGACCGCTGCCTCTCAACCACGCAAGCACATTGCCGGAAAGGAATGGGGACCTGCCTTGCCAGGCTTCCAACTTTCAAGAAATGCCAGAAGTCTGGGTTTTTACACGCTCTCTCTTAATTTTAAAATTTTGCATTCATTTTTTTTTTAATATGGCAATGCAGAAAAAGAAAATAAATCATTGCTGGTCAAACTTAGTCCATAGGCTGCCAGTCTGCATTTTATGAATTACACCCAGTGGGGAAACTGAGGCCTGGGGAAGTAAGTGATGTGCATAAAGCGTCAGAGCAGCCTGGGGCTGGTAAAAGCCCCTCTGATAAAGACACTGATGCCTCCCTGCGCTGCAGTGGCCCACATCCATGCCAGCCTCGTCTCTGGGCTGTGGTGGGGCTCAGAAGCTGCCCCTGGACTTAGCCCAGGGGCCCTGCGGAAATGCTGGCACTCTCTGAGTGTTTCCTGTGCCAACAGAGCGGACTCAGTGGTCCCAGGTAGAGCTGACTGTGTCCTGTAAGACGGGCCACAAGGTGAATCTGAGACCACTGTGGGTGGTCAGGCAAGAAGCCTCTGGGAACGCATTAGGTGGCTCTGGGAAGCAGGCAGTGGCCTACGATGTCCATTTTACAGAGGCGGAAGGAGATG
>PJEM01019331.1:0-16226 GCA_004023845.1 Helogale parvula
GAGGACGGGGGGTGTTCGTGCCTGAGCGGCCATAGGCGTGTCTGGCGTTGTCTCCATCCTGGTACATGCACGTCCCCCAGGGCCAAGTAGGGGAGAGGCCGAGGGGACCCTTGGACTCCGGGAGCCCCTCCAAGGAGGTGAAGGGGTGAAGCCGTCCACGCTGTGCTTGGCGCAGGGAGAGGGGTGGCTGGAAGAGGCCACTGCCCCATGGCCTCTGCTGAATCCCCCCCACGCTGCCCTGCACCCTTGAGCCCCAGTCGCAGAGCCCAGCCGGTCTGGGGTCCCCCGGACCCCAGCAGCTTGTCTTCCCCCTCAGGATGGGGGGGCAGCGGAGCCCTCCCGCCGCCAGCTTCATGGAGGCTGCCAGCTGCTGGGACCCCCGCCAGAAGGGTCCTAGACCTTGCCGCAACGCCAGCCCACGCCCTGCAGACGCTCCGGGCCCCCCTCATGTCCCGAGCCCTGCCTCTGCCTCAGCTCTTGGAGGCCTGGGCTGCCGGTGCCCGCCGCGCCTCCGGCCTGCCCTGGGGGACAAGGACCAGGCCTGCAGGCCCTCGGCCCTCCACACACGGCTCTGCCCTCGGAGGACAGCACACGGAGAGCCGAGGACCTTCATTCCTCCTCGCGGTTATAAACCGCAAATGCCTGTGTCTGATTGTTGCTTGTGCAGTGTATACAGTAGGCTCTCAATAAGTGTCTTCTGGATGAACGAGCACAGCTGCACGCGTCCTCACCGGCCAGGCTGCCTGCACGTCACGTGGTCTCTGGTGTCCTTCACCCTTCTCTTGCCCGAGCAGGGTCTTCCTAGCCCCCCTCCCCAAGTTCTCGAGTCAGCTCCTGGGATGCAGGCCGCTGTGGGCCAGGCCAGCTGGCCAGGGCCTCGTCAGGGGCTCAGTGTCATGCAGCCCCAGACGCTCCCTCCTCCGTGTCGGCAGCACCCTCGAGACCCAGATCACACCGTGCTCACTCCACAGAGAAGCACCTCCAGCTGCAGGAGGGAAGTGTCACACCGTCCAGGCCACCAGCTGCGGGGCGTCTAATCCGAGCTGTCACACCGGATTCATGGGGGAACGTGGGGATGGCTAAGGGCCCGTTACCTTCCACAGTGGCTTTGTCTAGGAGGGGCTGGGGGCCCCTCACAGATGTGGGGGCTGCGGGGGGGGGGGTGGCCTCAAGCTAACACAGGGACTTCCAGACACTGGGAGCTGGGGTCCGAGCAGGGATCTCTAGAAGGCCAGGTTCTGGAGAAAAAGGTGGGAGACGGCCCAGGCACACAGCTCGGGTCAAATGGCCCCTGGCGGGTGAGCGCGGCCGGGAAGCCCCAGTGCTGAGGGAAGGAGGTGGTTCCCGGATTGGGCAGGAGGAGCCAGAAGACCCAGAGGCCGGGCCTGGGGGCGAGGGGGTGACGGGCAAGCCGGTGTCCAGGGCGGAGAGGGCTGTGACCATGGGGCAGGGGTGACTGAGTGCGACCCCAGGCGCTGGGGATGCGGCCTGGTTTGGAAACAGTCTCTGCAGGTTGATCGGGTTGAGGTCAGGCTTGGCCCTGAATCCAGTGCTGGCATCCTCACAACAAGGCCTGTGAAGACAGACAGACACCCATGGCGAGAATGGCTATGAAGATGCAAACAGACCGGAGATCAGCCAAGGCCCTCGGGCACCCTGGGAGCGGAGGCGGTGGGGAGCGCCCCCCAGGGGAGCCCGGCCCTGCCCGCAGGATGGGCCCAGACTGGTGGCTCCAGGCCTGAGCCAACAGAGCCCCGTGGGCCCGAGCCCGGGCCGCCCAGCCGCGCTGGGGACCGAGACAGTGGTCCTGCCGGCCCGCTGCCCCCAGGCTGTCCTGCCCCGATGCCCCGCGGCCGGACGCGCTCCAGGTGTGGTTCGAAGCCCACGAGGTCTAGCGAGGAGGCCCTGGGGACTGACGCGGGTGGAAGTGGGGTGCAGTGGGGGTCGTGCTGCCTGGGCCCCCAAGCAAGTCACGTGACGTCACGGGGCCTCCACCCCGACGCGTGTCAGCGAGACCCGGCTCCTGGCAGGACGCGCCTCGGCCTGAGACCTGCTCGCCAGGGTGTGTCTTGTCTTCCCCGTGGTGATCAGGTCTCGTCCGGCAGCCGCTGCCAGGCCTGTGCGGCCCCGGGACAGGGACACAGCGCGCGCGCATGCGCACATGCGCCCAGAGCATCTGGCTGGATTTGGAAAACCACCAGCTGTATTGTGTTTACGCAGGCACCTCCAGACACCAGGGCACAGCCAGGCCTTGGGCTGATCTGAACCTGAGCAAACGTGAACGGTGGGCGTCGCTGACGGCAGAAGGGTCCCGGGGCAGAAGGAGGCGTTGTGAGGGGGAGAGAAGACCGCTGCGTAACGACAGGAGATGGTAATTCCCCAGCGAGGTCCGTGACAGTGGTCCGCTTCTATCCACAGAACGGAAGTGCTTCAAATTACGTCATGACCCGGCTCAGACCCCAGACCCTGCACAGACCCCTCACTGACCCTGTGCGGACCCCGCACAGACCCCGAACAGACGAGCTCCGCCATCCCACGTTTCCGGGGCGCAGGCCCCGCCCCCCGGCTGGAGGATGTGCCTGTGCTCCTGCCTCCCTCGCTCATTCTGGGCAGTGATGCTCCTGAGCCCTTGCTGCCAGGCCCCTGGGCTCTCCGCCTCCTGGGTCTGGACTCCCTGCCCTGCCCCCCACTTGTGAGCATGTCTCCAGCTACCCCGCTTTGAAGTGCTCAGGGACCACAGGCAGCGGGCTGGGCCGGACACAAGGTCATGCTCGCCCCAGGTCAGCAAGCAGATTTGCACCAATACGTCATCCGGCCCAACTGCCCTGTGGTTGGGCTTCCTCCACTTCCTGGGGCCCGGAGGGCACCTGCCACAGGGGGCCCGCGGTTCGGCCCCTTGTGGCGTGACCCCCCCTCCCCCCCGGGCTTCCCTGCTCTGTTGTCGCCCTCACAGCAGCTGTGGGCCTGGAGGGGGGGCGACTGCAGACTCCTTGTGGGACTCAGAGAGCCTGGCCCCCTCCCCCCACCTTCCACTTTAAGAGTCTCTGCTTTTTACTCACTGGTTAAAATGCCAAGTAAACAGGGATCTGTAAAACCCCTCGTTCTGGGGGTGGGGGCAGGGGGTGGGCTCCGCTTTGTGGTCCGGATGAATAATCACCTCATAACTGACACTCTTGATGAATGGGGGGGGGCCTCCTGCAGGGGCCCAGGGGCCACCTGGGGTCATCCTAGTTGGTTTCTCAGTGACGCTCCAAGGAAGGTGGCCAGGTGGAGACCAGAAGCTGTCCTGAGTTTGGTCAGCAGGACACAGATGCTTAAACGGATGTGTAAACAGAGGGATGGAGAAGCCAGAGGCAGCCTCGGAGCTTCCGGCCAAGCTCCTGCTTTAGAGGTGGGGAAACTGAGGTCGAGGGAGGCGAGGCCACTGCCAAGGTCACACAGGGAACCGTGTCACAGCCTGCCTCTGGCAGTCTGAAAGCTCCCAGGAGGAAGGCAGGCCAGCCCTGACTGGATACAAGCAGTCGTGCAGTTTGCCTGGGCCTGGCTTTCCGGCACCTGGGACTCCCCGAGCCCCGTCTGGACAAACCTGGATGGGGGTCACCCTGGCCCTGGGCCACGGTTTCTCTTTTCCCTGTCTGTAAGGTCTCCCAGACAAGTTCTAGGGGGAAATGAATCAGGCAGAGATGACTGAGGCCCGGCCTGTCACCTGGGCACTCCTGGCCGGGCCGGCAGTGGGGCAGGCTGGGGCCCCCGATGGCCGGGGTCTAACGCCGCCCAGACCCTGCCTTGCTGGGCACACCCCCCTCCAGTCTCTAGCTCAGCCTGTCTCTGACTGGTTCACTCCCTTGGATAAAAGGCAAGTTAAAGCTCTCTTGGAGACGTCGAGTTTGATCTCCATAAACATTTCTTCTGATAAATGCCAGGATCCACATAGCAGGTATTTTGAAAGACTCTGTTTAGCTATGTGCTGGCATCTCTTTCTGCTACTTTGCAGGTGAGGGAGACCCGGACAGCTCTGTCTCTAACTCTCTGTGTAACCTTGAGCAGATCCTCACACCTTTTTAAAGAATTCTTTTTTTTTTTCTAAAATTTTTATTGCAGTGTTGTTAGCACACAATGTTATATTAGTTTCACATGTACAATGTCATTCTACACGTCTCTGTATTACTCAATGCTCACCAAGCCCACACCTTTCTGAGCCTCGATTTCCCCAACTGGGAAGTGGGAGATGTTTACCTCTACTTTGTTGAGTTGCTCTGGGAAGTAAAGGGGAAACGCCAGCCTGGCACGTAGTACACACTCAGCTAAAGGTAGCTGCTGTCATCTCTGATTCCTGAGGGCTCCGAGGCCAGGCTTCGCCTTCCTCCAAGGTCTGGGGAAGTCAGCACGGTTGGGTGAATACACGGGGTCCCCCTAGGGATGGAAACTTATGATTTTTCATCTCCTGGCCCCTGCTGGTTCAAAATTCAACTCTGCTGTTAAATATTCATCGGTGTCTTTTTCAAGATTGCTTTGGGTATTTGGGCAGAAAAAGGAGCCCTCATGCAGTGTGGGTGGGAATGCAAACTGGTGCAGGCACTGTGGAAACAGTATGGAGGTTCCTCAAAAAGTTAAAAACCCAGTTTCCTGGGTGGCTCAGTTGGTTAAGCATCTGACTCTTGGTTTAGGCTCAGATCATGATCTCAAAGTTCATGGGATCAAGCCCTGAGTTGGGCTCTGGGCTCTGCACTCACGTCAAGGAGACTGCTTGAGATTCTCTCTCGGGTCCTCTCTCCTGCCCCTCCCCCATTCATGCACACATGAAGGCTCTCTCTCTTTCAAAATAAATAAATATGAAAAATTTTTAAATAAAAAAAAGTCAAAAAGAAAACTATCCTACAATCCAGCAATTGCACTACTAAGTATTTACCCAAAGAAGACGAAAGTATAGATTCGATGGGGCACGTGCACCCCGTGTTTACAGCGGCGCTATCGACAATAGCCAAATTGTGGAAAGAGCCCAAGTGTCACCGACCGATGAATGGATAGAGATGTGGTGTATATAGCAATGGAATATTACTCACTCGTCAAAAAGAATGAAATCTTGCCATTTGCAATGAGGTGGATGGAGCTAGAGGGTATGACACTAAGTGAAATAAATCTGCCAGAGAAAGACAAATACCATGTGCTCTAACTCATAGGTGGAGTTTAAGAAACAAAACAAAGGAGCAAAGGGGAAAGAGAGAGAGAGAGACAAGCCAAGAAACAGACTCTCAACTCTAGAGAACACAGTGCTGGGGGGGTGGGGGAGGGTTAGATTAAGCGGGGCTCGGGGATGGGCGCCGAGCCAGGGATGCAGGGACTGCTGAGTCACCACACTGCATCAGAGCCCTATCACACTGTATGTTACCTAACTGGAATTTATATAAAACTTAAGAAGAAATGTTTCCGTTTCCACGCAGCAGCTTTTCACCAGAGCCTGTTTCTCTTTAATTATCAGAGCAGAGTTCCAGTTGTGAAGGCGCTTGTGCAGTCTGCACGCCGAGCTCCCCTCACCTAACAGGGGAGGCGGAGGGATGGCCAGAAAGGGCGCTGGCCCGGGCATCAGGAGTCCCAGGGCCGACCTGCTGTGTGACCCGAGCCGGCCCCTCTCTGTCCCCGGGAGCTAAGCAGGTCAGGGCTAGAGATCTGCAAGGCTCCGCCCCGGCCGCTCCTGGGAGTCTGGGTTCCTGCACCTGCTCCTGGGCCCCGGGGACCAGCGCCCGGATCTGGGACGAGAATCCGGCGCGCACCCCCGGAGGCCTCTCGCGTCCGCTTCCCCACGATCCCGACTTCATCCCGGGTGCCTAGGCATCTTACCCTGCGTGGCGGGCCTCCCGCCGGCCCCACGGAGCCCGGCGCCCTCCTGCCGCCTTGCTCACCCCACACGCCTTCCCCAAAGTCCGCGCGTCTGATCGAGGTCGGGTGCGGACACGCTAAGAGGTGTACTGACTCTCCGTGCTGCGTCCGAGTACACAGAGCACAGCACCGACCACCTAACCGGGGGTCAGCGCGGAACTCGGTGCCGAGAACGGCACTGCCGGCCACGTGACCATCAGAAGCGGCCTCAGTAAGCAGCTGCTCTCCCTTCCCCCCACCCCCAGCCCCTGGTAACCTCCGTTCTCCGCCCCGTCTCCGTGAATTTGAGGATTCTAGGCACTGTACGTAGGTGAAGTCATGCAATTTTTATAACATCTGGCCTTCTGTGTCCGGCTCACTTCACCAATCACCGTTTTTTAGGGCCCACCTGTGTTGTAGAATCTATCACAATTTCAGGCCTTTCTGTGACTCGTGCACCATCGAGGGCGCGCGCAGAATTGTTTACCGGATGACCTGCTGGTGGACAATCCAGATGCTTCCATCTTCCCGCTACTGTGAGTATGTGCTGGGGCGCTGGCGTGCCGGCATCTGCTGAGTCTGGGACCGTAATGCGGCCCGGTGGGGGCCTGTCCCCCCTCTGAGCTGTGTGACTTCCAGTCCGGGAAGTGAGTTGGCTTCCAAACAAAGTAACGGAGCTGTGAGGGCAAAGGTCCACACACGCCAGTGGCCTACCCTCCAGAACGTCCCGCCCACGGCCTCGGGAGCCAGGGCCACGCCCAGGGGCGCTTGGGCGCGTGGCCATGCCCAGGACACTTCCCAGGACCGCCCCAGGGAAGACGCGCTTACACTGAGCCCAGCACCTGCTCTGACCCTCCAGGTCAGTCGCTAATTCCCCGAGGACCACCCCCCCCCCACACACACACGCGGGCCAGGGGCTGGACCTGGAGGGGGTGTCTCTGGTGGCGATGTCTCACCCCGGCGGCAGGCTCCTCAGACCTCAGCTGATCCCACGGTGCCTGAGATGGCAGGAGGGCAGGGAGGCCTGGCGTTACAGCTCAACCAGGCCTGGGGCGGGGCCCAGTCAGTCCATGGCAGAGGGTGAGGACTGGCTGCCCGCACCTTACATGCCGCACCCCTGCAGGAATATTCAGCTGGCATAGTATCGGCATTAAAAAATATTTAGTTGCTGAGATTTAAAAATTGGGTGTTTTTAGGGGCACCTGGGTGGCTCAGTCAGTTAAGCGTCTGACTCTTGATCTTGGCTCAGGTCATGATCTCACGAGTCGTAAGTTTGAGCCACATACCAGGCTCTGCACTGACGGCATGGAGCCTGCTCGGGATTCTCTCTCCCTCTCTCTCTGCCCTCCATCTCTGCCTCTAAAAATAAATCAACTTAAACAAAGTTATAAAAATCAGGAATTTTTAGTTAAAATCCAGACTTCTGGGTCCATTTTAAATAGTCGGAGGAGCTGCTGGTGCTGCGGGGCCGGCAGCGGCTCGCTGGACCCAGGCTCACGGCAGGCCCGGACACCGGAGCTGGTTCAAGCATGCTTAAATCCCTTTCCACCCACCAAGAAACCCTGTATCAGCTCCAGAAAGTGAAAAGTCAGATTTTATAACTTAGCAAACTGGGGCTCAATGGCCGAAGCGAGGTGCTGGGGCCAGCCAGCCTCATCCGTGTTCCAGCTCTATTATTATTAGCTGTGTGACTTTGAGCAAGTTACTTAACCTCTCTGTGCTTCAGTTTCCTGACCCTTATGATTGTAATGACAACACTTTCCTCCCAGGATTGTTAAGAGTCTTAAAAGAGCTCACATACACACAGTGCTTAGGAAAGAGCCTGGGTCATGGAAAATGAGAAGGGGGCAGAGCAAGCAATCATGGCATGCCCGACAGGTGCCCGGGCGCCAGCTCACAGCACCCAGCCCTGCAATTGGTTAGCTGTGTGCTCTCGGACAAGCCCTTGCACTCAGCTCAGCTGAGGGTGCTTTGATTTATTTCTTAAATTTTTTCTTTAAAGGGAGTTTTGGATCTTCTATTTCTTTTTGAGAGAGACAGTGCAAATGGGGGAAGGGCTGAGAGAGAGAGAGAGAGAGAGAGAGAGAGAATCCTAAGCAGGCTCCGCCCTGTCAGCACAGAGCCCAATGCAGGGTTCGAACGCACAAACCGTGAGATCATGATCTGAGCCAAAATCCAGAGTCGGAGGCTTAACCAGCCGAGCCCCCCAGGCGCCCCAAAGGTGCTGTTAGCAGGTGGGGCAACTTCACAGGGCGGGGACCCCACAAACGAGACAGCCAGCGCTGTGAAGCCCTTGCCGAATGCCCTTGGCCCCTGCCCACCGCGTTCCTGGGGCGCGCCCACCCGTCTCAGAGCTGGCCAGCCGACCCTGCTCCAAGGCTGCCGACCGCCCAGAAAGGAACAAAGGGGTTCTTCTGGGCACAATGGCACCATTGTGAGCACACGGGGCTCACAGTGTCCTTTGTCCTCGACCTGCAGAGATGCCCTGTGGGGCTGGGCGGGGAGGCGTGGGAGCCCTTCCGGAGTTCTGCCAGCTAGTCTCAGAGAAGGTCAGAGAGGAGGCACCGCCGGCCCGCTGGGCCTTGTGTGGGTGTCCTTGTTATGTAGAGGAAGAATCTGGGGCCCAGAGTGGGAGAGACGCTTGCCGGAAGTCACAGAGCAGACCGAAGGCACAGTCCCTGCTAGGCCTCCCCTCCCCCGCGTTCTTAGACCCGCCGACCTCAGACATTTGACCTTTTCTCCAAATGAAGCTGTGTGTTCTGTCATTAAACACGCGGACAAGATGCGAAAAGTAAACATTTATCTTGCAACTTACATGTTTAGAATATATCTAAACTCTTACCGTGTTTTGGCATTTCTCCTTCTTTTTTAAAAACAATGGTTTATTGAGATATACTTTACAAGGCACGTACCCGTGTTTGGAGCTGTGACTCGGCGGGCGTCAGCGTGGGGACGCAGAGTCCTCCCCGCGGAGGCAGAGTCCTCCCCGCGGGGGCAGCCGGCAGTCTCCCCCGCTGACTCCCTTGCTCTAGACGTTTGGCGCGGGCGGAATCCGACGCCGTGGTCTCCTCTGATCGGCGCGGTCACTCAGCCTTAGGTTTTCGGGGACATCTACATTCAGCCTGCAGGAGCACTCCAGCCTTTCGTGGCCGGGGACCGACCGTCTGGGGACCGTTCCCTCGCCGGTGGCAGCCGCGTGGCTGGCTCTCAGGGACAGCGCTGCCGCGGGCACTGGGTACCAGTGGTCCTGCGGACATGGCTGCTCTTGGCACCTACGGAGGAGCTGAACTGCTGGGTCAGATGGTGACTCGGTGCAGAACCTGCGAGGGCCCGGCAGACCGACCTGCTGCGTTGCCAGGGCGGGCCTGTGCGGCTCCCCTATCTCTCCATCCTCACCAGTACTGTGATCACCCATCTGCGTCCCGGCAGCCGCCCTGCCAGCTCGGACCTCCAGGCCACCTGGTGCCCACCCGCACGATGCCCAGGGATGCCCTCCTCAGGGCTCCAGTGCGCTCTAATCCTGCCTCCTTGACCGGAATGCCGGCTCCGGCGGAGGCCATGTGGCTGATGCCCTTCGCCCGCTAAGGGCCAGCGCTCTGCGGCGGCGGCAGCGGGCGGCACCCGCGTCCCTTCAGGCGGCTCTGCCGAGCGACCCGGGGCACCCTGCGAACCGCTAGCCTGAACGGGTGGCCCGCTGGACCCCCGGGGGTCTCAGCCAACGCCCGCGCGCCTGCTTTCTGCGCACTTGGCAGAGAGACAGCGTCGAGTCCGAAGGGAGCGAGGTCGAGTCCGGTTGTGCAGAGAACCCGCTGCCCCCCCCCCCCCCCCCGGGGCGGCGGTGAGGCCTTCCCGGGGGAGGGGCCCCTGCCGAGCCCTCCAGGGACCGAGCTGAGAAAGGGAGTGGGGGGCGCCCGCGCTTCCGTCCTGGGGCGTGGTCACCAGGCCCGAGCGCCTGGGGACCCCCCCCCCCAGCCGTCCCTCTCTTACCCCCCACCCTATTTTGCAGTTGAGGAAATGGAGGCCTACGTTGGGAAATGATTTGCATGAAGGTTAAAATTGCAAAATAATTTTCTCAAAAAATTAAACTCAGAATTCCCGTATGACCCAGAAATCCCTGGGCTCTGGATACGTCACCGAAGGAGTTGAAAGCAGGGACTGAACGGATTCTTGTGCCCCAGCTTTCCGAGCAACACCGTTCACAACAGCCAGAGGGGGACGTGACCTAGCTGTCCCTGGACAGATGGAGAGAGAAACCAAAGGTCACCGAAGCACGCCGGAATGTTCTTCAGCCTTAAAAAGGCAGGCCGTGCGACAACAGGAACAAAGCCTGCGACAACAGGAACAAAACCTGAGGACAGTGTGCTCAGTGAGACCACCCAGTCAGAAGAAGATACTGTATGATTTCACTGACGTGAGGTCCCTGGAGAGATCGTTTTTATGGACAGAGTAGAACGGTGGGGCCCAGGGCTGGGGGAGGTGTTGGGGAGCCGGTGCCTGGTGAGGGCAGAGGGTCGGTCTGGGAAGCAGAGATCGGTGCCTGGTGAGGGCAGAGGGTCGGTCTGGGAAGCAGAGATCGTCCTGCAGATGGAGGGTGGGGGTGGTTGTACCCACTGACCTGCATGGGTTTTTTGAATAGGTTTTTTTCTTAATGTTTAGTTACTTACTTCTGAGAGAGAGAGAGAGTGCGCATGCGTATGGGGGGGTGGAGGTGGGGGTGGAGAAAGGGAGCCCCAGAATCTGAAGCAGGCTCCAGGCTCCAGGCTCTAGGCTCAGGTCCCAATGCGGGACGTGAACCCACAGACAGCCAGATCATGACCTGAGCCAGAATTGGATGCTCAACCAACCGAGCCCCCCAGGCGCCCCTGCAAGGGTCCCATCTTAAAGTCCTACTTTTGTTGTGCTTTCCTTTTTCTTTCTCATCTATTTTTATTTTATTTTATTTTTGAGAGACAGAGAGAGACAGAGCAAGAACAGGGGAGGGGCGGAGAGAGGGAGAAACAGAATCCGAAGCAGGTTCCAAGCTCTGAGCTGTCAGGACAGAGCCTGATGTAGGCTCGAACCCATTAACAATGAGATCATGACCTGAGCCGAAGTCGGACGCTTAACCAACTAAGCCACCCAGGTGCCCCCTCATCTATTTTTTTAAATAGCATTTTTATGATCACACAAGTGTATATATGCATTTTAGGAAGTTAGAGAACAAAGGTAAGCAAAAACTCAAAAAGTAAAACTTAGAATTCCTATTCCCCAAGTGTCACCATTAATACCTTAATATATGGCCTTCTTGTTACTAAAAGGCGAGATTACATTTTATCTGCAGCCAGCTTTTCCCACTTTTCTATTGCAGTAAAGTTTCATCTCATCTAATATTCAAATGACATTCGAATTTTCTCACGGGACCCTCAAGTCTTTTTTATAGCGGGCTTATCCAGAACAGTGTGCAATCCACGATCACCTTCTGAATCTGACTCGTACGGCCCTTCCTCCTCTCCACCTGGAAAAAGGCCGATCTGGAGTAGAACACGGCCGAAGACCCTGGGTCCTCATGCTGCAGGGCTTCCCGCCTTCTGGTTCTGTGTCACTGCTTCCTTGTGGTGTCATTCATCTGGTTCCTCGTACGTCTTCATTTCCTGTAAACTGGAATTAGCGTATAAAGCACTTTTTTGGATAGAATAAATAATTAGCACTGATTCCGCATACTTCATATTACATCACTACTGAAGACACAGTAGCTTGCTGAGAAATAGTAGAATCACAGCAAAATCCAGATCGATTTCTCAGGGCAGCGACAGCTGGACCCCTCCATCAGGCAGCTGGGCTAGCCGTCCTGCACCTGGGAAGTGACAGGTGTCGTGTCACTTGGACCCTGTGTGAACAATACAGGTCCCCACCAACTACCAATATAGTGGTTTAGCTACAATGATAATCCTTGTTTGTAAGGGTTTGAAAATTATGCTTTTTCTGGTCCTCCATGTTTGTGGGGTTTTTTCCCCTACAAAGCAGAGCCCTCCCTCATCCCTTGGGACTAGTTAGTGACAGGGAACTACAGGTCCTGCTGGAGAAGCAAAGTCCTTCATTTTTCAGTTTTAGTGGGGGAGAGGCTTCAGAGAGTGTAACTTCCCACATGGAGGAGTTTCGGTCCACAGGAAAGGGGTCTTCGCCTTTTATTTTAATTTTTTTTAAATTTATTTTTGAGAAACAGAGACAGCGCGAGCACATGGAGGGTCAGAGAGAGGGAAACACTGAATCTGAAGCAGCTCCAGGCTCTGAGCTGTCAGGACAGAGCCTGACACTGGGATTTAACCCACAAACCGTGAGATCATGACCTGAGCCGAAGCTGGACCCTGAACCGACTGAGCCCCCAGGCGCCTCTAAACTGAACAAATTTATCATAAATGCAATTTCTCTTACCTTCTGGATTCCTTGTTTTTAAAGCTTTTCAATTTATCTTTTCTAATTAACGCAACTTCTATTGAAAAGCCTTATAGTATAAAAAATCTATTCAGACCTTTCACAAGGAGGAGCTCTACAGTTTGGTAAGTTTTGCCACCATGTATGACCAGCAATAAGATATATCTTAATGTTCAGAAAGTATTAAAAATTGTCATTTCTTCAAAATATGTTTTTCCCGAATATTGACTGAAACTCCAGGGACCCTTCAAATCAAAGCAAGGCCACTCCGGGGCCAAATCATGAAGTCGAATTAAATGAAAATTCTACATCCTCAGATTTCACATGCTTCTCCCCATTCACTCACTCACTGATTCAACATTTCCTTTTTTTTTAAATTTTATTTATTTTTATTTTTTAATAATAGTTTATTGTCAAATTGGTTTCCAATTTGTAGTGCCTCTCCCCACAAGTGCCCCCCTCCATGACCATCACCCCTTTCCCCCCTCCCCTTCCCCCTCCAACCCTCTGTTGGTTTCAGTATTCAATAGTCTCTCATGATTTGTGTCCCTCTCTCCCCAACTCTCTTTCCCTCTTCCCCTCCCTATGGTCCTCTGTTAGGTCTCTCCTGTTAGACCTATGAGTGCAGACATACGGTATCTGTCCTCCGCCTGACTTATTTCACTCAGCATGACACCCTCGAGGTCCGTCCACTTTGCTACAAATGGCCAGATTTCATTCTTTCTTATTGGATCCGTTTGGGAGCGAACGCTGTATGGTATTTTCAGTTAATTCCAGAGCCTGCGTTAGCTTTTCCATAACCTTTTACTGTAAGAACAATAGACACAGCTTCATTGAAAAATCCCATAAAACGTCAGAAAGATTCCAGAAACCTCGAACGCACACGGGGTCACGAGAGGCCAGCTACCTCTGCTGCCATGCCTTGGATTCCGAGCTTCCCGCAGAGTTTCCGGGCCATTCCCCGCGGAGCCTGTTTTGGGCCGGTCCATGCACGGGTCCGCCACGTCCCAGGTCCCCGCATCGGGGGCCTCCGCCCCCTCCGCGGCCCCCGCCCCCAAGCCGCCGGGGTCTCCAGGCGCGAGTCTGGGGCCGCCGGCGAGGCCGCCTCCCCGCCGACCGCTAGAGGGCCGTTTCCACATTTTATTAGACAATAAAAGTTTGCGCGCGCAGAATCAGAGACGAACTGCAAGGTTGAGTGAGAGTAATGAAAAACTTTACCCTAAACAGTGTGGAAAAGAAGAAGAGAATAGAAACCAGGTCCTGGAGCAGAGTAAAATCACGTTATTCCTTTGAAAGGCTCTGGACAAGGCTGTGCTCCCGCCTGCCCGGCTAGCTCAGTCGGTAGAGCATGGGACTCTTAATCCCAGGGTCGTGGGTTCGAGCCCCACGTTGGGCGGCTGTGGTTTTGCTTTCCCAGGGAGCCTGGGGGTCTCCTCAACCGCGATCCCCTCTTCCCCCAGACAGCTTTCACCCGGGGCGATCCCGAGCTTCCCGTTTTCAAAGAGTGCGCTGCGTGGGAAACCGTTCAGAGGGAAGGATCGTAGGACACCGTTCAGAGGGAAGGATCGTAGGACGGGGAACCGAGACCCATTTCCTCGCAGGAGTGCGCAGGTGACGGTTACAAGGTGCAGAGAAGTGCAGGTCGCCGGCCGCCCCCTGGGAAGGCCAGGGACTCGACTGTGAGGGACCGGAAGACTCCCGCAGTAGTGACGTTGTGGGGTTCTGCCAAGACGTTTAGAATGTGTGGGTTTTAATTAATACTTCATATTTAATTGAATGCGGTGTGGTCTTGACTAGTTAGGAGATCAGCAGTGACTCACGGGCTTTATTATGCATATTAATTTCCTGTCTTTAACCTACTGAGCCACCCGAGCATCCCTTAATTTCCTGTCTTTAAATCCCTTATAGAGAATGCACTTGCTTTTTGCCCGTGGGATGGGCGAATGCTTATCCCCTTCCGGGATCAGCTGCTCGCTGCTGTCATACCCCGATTAGGTGTGTGACCTTCCCCCCTCTAACTTAGTGATTCAAATTGAACATTTTTCCATCCTCCATTTCCGAGTCTCAAAACGTATCTCAAAAGCCAGCAAAGACTTTTTTTCCTGCATAGGCTTTCCTAAAAGAACCCAATTTCTTCAGGGCAAAACTTGGCCTTTAGGTTGACAGCAAATGTTTTCCTTATCTGAAATCCTTCTCATGGTTCGCAGCAATTCCCAGACATCCCCCGCGGCTACCAGATGCTCTTACAAGTCAGGATACGATTTCAGACTTCGGAAGGAGGGCACAGAAAATTACAGCATCAGAAATGAAGATCCCGAAATACGTCCATCATTACAGTACATAAAAAATCTCTAGGTGATGGGAGGGGACGTAGGATTTTTCAAAAGGCACCTTGTTTGAAGAAAAGGCAAACATGAATTGACAAGAAGTCAGTGAAGATATCACGCATCTAGTGACTGAGTGATTGACTGATTTTTAGTTTTTAGTTCCGGTGTAATTAATATAGTCTTATATTGGTTTCGCGTGTACAATACAGTGATTCAGTCTTTGTGTACACTGCCCAGTGTTCATCATGCTAAGTGCACTCTCCCCCAGAAGCCTTCATCATGCATCTGCTTAAAGATTTTTTCCCCAATGTTTGATTCCTTTTTGAGAGAGAGACAGACAGACAGACAGACAGAGCATGAGCAGAAAAGGGGCAGAAAAGGAGACACAGAATCTGCACCAGACTCCAGACTCTGAGGGGTCAGCACAGAGCCCGATGTGGGGCTCGAGCCCATGAACCATGAGGTCATGACCTGAGCTGAAGTCAGATGCTTAACCGACTGAGCCACCCAGGCGCCCATTTTCAACTGGACATTGGTGTTATAGGGTGAATTGTGTTCCCATAGCATGCATGTGTTGAGGCCCTAACCCTTGTACCCCAGAACGTGGCCTTATTTGGAAATAGCGTTTTTGTAGATGTAATTAGTCAAAACGAGGACGTACTGGAGTAGAATGGGTCTTACCACCGTATAACTTGTGTCTTTATAAAAGGGGGAGTGTGGACACCACGCACACCCAGAACTGCACATCTGGACACCGGGGAGAAGGCCGCGTGAAAACGTGTGGTGAGCCGGCGCCCAGCGTTACAGGAAGCCACCGGAGCTGCAGAGTCACAAAGCAGGCCCTCGCTCCCAGCCCCCGGAGGCTGGCGCACCAGGATCTCAGACCTCCAGCCTCCGGACTGTGAGACCGAAACGCCTGTTAAAGCCACCTACTCTATGGCACCTGTAACCCCAGGACACTAGTAGAATCCAGGTTCTGTTAGGAGGTGATTTTGATTTTAAAAAATATTTTTTATGCTCTATTTAATTGCCATCCATTTCATTCATTTCATCCCATTTCATTTCAAAAGTGTTGGGAAAAGCAGTGGTTTGATTGGGTGTGCAATGCCCAAAACGCAGTATCCTCAACGGCCAGAGACCACCAGGGAGACCGAGGCACGCATGTAAAGGCAAAGGGCTTTATTATTACGGCTTAGGCTCGCCGGGGCCTAAACTCGGGCTCACAGACTTCACCAGCGCAGGGGAGCCGTGCTGAGAGCCCCGAACAAGGGCTGAGTAGGGTTTATATGGGGTTTGGGAAGGGGAGTTACAAGAAATTGTGACATAGGTACAGTGACCCAGTCATAATGGTACAACAGTATCGGCAGCAACTTTAACCATACGCATTGTTCAGAGCGTTCGTTACTTTTGGCGGGACCCAATCACAACACTTAGAGTCGTTTTGAAATGAACCAATTACAGAGCGAGCCCAGGGTCTTGTTCGGCGACTAACGGGCTCACTTTAACATTAGGTAACAGGGTCCTATCTCAAGTTCCTATCTGCAGGCCTCACCTTAAGGAATGTGGGGAGAGGTAGCTGGCCTTTCCTGATTGGATACCGCAAGGTGGTCTCTCCTGCTCTAGGCAATGTGT
>PJEM01019332.1:0-16213 GCA_004023845.1 Helogale parvula
TCCCCTGCCATATGTTTGCATTCATAGGTCTAACAGGAGAGACCTGGAAATGACTTTTCATTATGATTCAATGTTATTCAAATGCATGTGTGCACTAAGGTCTCTCACTACTCACGTACCTGCCTCGTGTGTTAGAGAAACTTCGCAGGCTTGAGAGTCAGTGGAACCCAGGTTAGAATTTGGTTTCTGAGATTCACTACTTGTGTCATCTTCAGCAAGCTACCCAACATTTCTGACCTTTAGTTTTCTGTTTTATTATGTAAGATTAATAACGTCTGTCTTGAGGAGTTCACCACATTTTTATCGTGCATCTCTATGGACATGACATTATGCTGGAGATGCCATAAAGGAAAAAGACGAGGTCTTTACCTTCATGGAGCCACATGTCCAACGAGGAGGAGGGGAGGAACAGCAAGTGGAGCGGTGCCGGGGTGGCTCCGTTTGGTAAGCTTCCAACGTCGGCTCAGGTCATGATCTCACAGTCCATGAGTTCGAGCCCCTGCATCAGGCTCTGTGCTGACAGCTCGGAGCCTGGAGCCTGCTTCAGATTCTGTGTCTCCCTCTCTCTCTCCACCCCTCGCCTGCTCGCTCTCTCACAGTCTCTCTCAGAAATAAATAAAACATTAAAAAAAATTAAAGCAAGTGAATGAGGAAACAAAAGAATCACAGTAAACAGTTTGCCATGATGGAGAATAACAGGGTGGAGAGGCCCAGCGAACCAGGAAAGCGTCCCATCTAAGGACTAAAAGAATAACTTCATGTAAAACTCCAAGCACGCTTTGCAGCTGCCCTTACAGCCCTTGCTCGGAAGCTGCCAGACCCCGCCGCGCACGAAGGCCAAGCGCCTGCAGCACTCCTTGCGACTTGAACACACACAGCCCTGACCAGGGTCATTCAATCTATGTGTTTTCTGTCCATTTGAGGATGGACGGCGGGAGGGTGGACAGACCGCAGGCCTCACACACACCGCCAGGGGGGAAAGCAGCTGGCGACAGACCCCTCCTGGCACAGACCCTCCACGGAGCTGGCTCTGTCTCTGCATGATGGGCACCACCTGGGTCCCAGGGAAGGCAGTTGGCATCATTTGGTTCTCAGTGAGCCCGAGCCGCAGGGGCACCCTGGCTCTCCTCCCAGTAGTGGTATCAGAGCCTGCCAGTGTCTGGGCTGTATGTCATTTACTTCTAACAACCTCCATGGGCAACCTCTTCTCAATCAGGCAGAGCCCACCAGGCCCGCAGCTGCACCATCACGAGAGCTACGATCATCAGACCCCATCCACCACTATACGGCTGCAGGAGCGGGATGTGGGTACCGCACACAACATAATCTGTTTCCAGCTTCGGTCAGAATTCATCCAGTACAGAAGGAAGGGCAGTGAGGAATTTGTGGCATCACCTAGGACCTACCCGGGCACTTCGGAGGCAGACGTACGGGAGATGAGATCCCAATTTGGCTGCCTTCGACTGTCCGGTCTTGGGCAAGGTACTTAACCTCCCTGAGGGCTTAGTTGCCCCATCTTCAAATGGACATGGTGATCATAGTACCTACTGCATATCTGGGGGGAAGGGTTACATACAATAATCCGCGTAAGCATATATAGGGGATGCTTGTAGAGTGTTTCCTATGATCCAACTTCTTCACTCAACAACGGTTTTTGAGCATCTAATATGTGCTCAGTATGTGCTAATATGTGCAAAGACAAATGACGAAGCTGGAAAGACTTTTGAAAATCATCTCATCTGGTGACCGTCCAGATTTTGGGCTGCGACTCATCTAAACTGGGTGAAAGACCCTATAATATTTGGCCTACCTCATGCATCACTTGGCTTCCGCCATGGAACAACCACCCCAAAACTTAGTGATTTCCAATGACAAGTCTTTCTGCTTTTTCATAACTCTGTGGGTTATCTGGGCAGCTCTGCTCAGGACCAGCTGGGCAGAGCTGGGTAGGCCACGGTGGTCCCATGCCCAGGCCCCAGGCTGCAGGGGGGACATCTCACAAGCAATTTCCAGGTCTCTGCCTGTGACCTATCGTTGTATTGGCCAAAGCAAGTCACAAGGCCAAGGCCAAAGTCTGTCTAGGAGGAGACCTACCAACAGGTCATAAACAAGGGAAGCAAGGACAAATCAGAGCCATCGCTGCTGCCCCAGTGAACCTCTCAGAGCCATTTCCACTTTCCAGGAAAATAATTTGGTAAGAATTGGAGAAGGAATATATGAGAACCCTCGTATCTTCTTCAAGGGTCCCCAGATGTTTTTGATAACATATCTCCATATCAGTCGCCTCCGACTGCCTTCAGAATACCATAGACTGGGTACTTAGACAACAGAAATGTATTTCTCAAAGTTCTAGAGGCCAGAAGTCTGGCGTCAGAGTGCCAGCGCGATCAAGATCCGGTGAGAGCTCTCTTTCTGGCTCATAGACGGTTGCCTTCTCAACACGGGCTCTCAGGAGATCCAGCTCTCTCCCTTCTTTTTTTTAAAATGTTTTTGCGGGGGGGGGGTGAGTGCAAGTGAAGGAGGGACAAAGAGAAGGGGACAAAGGATCTGGAGCGGGTTCTGTGCTGACAGGCTGACAGCAGTGAGCCCAACGTGGGGCTCGAACTCATGAACTGAAAGATCATGACCTGAGCCGAAGTGGGACACTCCACCAACTGAGCCACCCAGGCGCCCCTCTCTCTCTTCCTACAAGGTCACCAATTCTGTTAGATTATGACTCCATGCTCATCACCTCATTTAACCTTATTCACCTCCTTAAAGGCCTTGTCTCCAAATATAGTCAGGGGTTAGGGCTTCAACATACGAAAACTGGGAAAAGTATCATCGCTTTCTTTTTTTTGGACCGAAAATTCTACTATTTTTTTCTACAACCCAGTGCGTGGTGCTGAGCTCCCCTACTTGAAAACCACCGATCTGCTTTGTCAAAAACAAACATGAGGAGAACCTCGTGGTTCTGTGGATTCCCCATAAACACATAAAGTATATTTGATGTTAAAAATGTGTGAGATTTTCCACGTGATATTCAAATTTAAAACATTGACTTGTACTCAATGTTTATGACAACTGAATAGCTAATATAAAGTATGGGGCAAGTAGGGCTTGGTCCTACATCAGATTGGAACTCTGTGGGATTTAGGCCATTAGCTCATAAGAAACCTAAGAAAGGCTTCATATTAGCATCAGTGTGTGGCCAGCTGGGGGGACATCCTTATCTCCCACTCCCAGCCGGCACTGGGCTTTAGGACTCTAGTCCTATGTTGTATTAGTTCCTGCAGCAATCCTAACAAATACTACAAACTTGAGGGCTTAAAACAACAGACACTTGGTCTCTCACAATTCTGGAGGCTAGAAGTCCAAAATCAAAGTCACACGGCCTATGGAATCTTCCCTCGACTCTGCCTAGCTTCAGGTGGTGTCAGCATTCCTGGGTCATGTCACCAGGCTCTGTCTTCACCTTGCCTCCTCCTCCGTATGTCTCTCTTCTCCTCTGTGTGTTCTTTATCCGGACATCTGTCGTTGAAGTTGGGGCCTACTCAGATAATACAGGATGATCTTGTCATCTCAAAGTCCTAGTTACACCTGCAAAGACCTCGTTACCAAAGAAGGTCACGTTGACAGGTTTTGAGGGTCACCACTCAACCCACCACGCACGTCCTCCCCACAATTTTTAGGGATGACGTGGGGCCCAGAAGGAGAGCCGGGGCAGAGCGGGGACCAGCGTCTGTCTTCTCCCGTCTAGTGACCACACAGAGCTCCTCCGAACACCATATTTCATCACAAAGACCCCCATGCAAAGAAGCACTTCCTCGTCTGTGTTCACAATTATCTCCTGTTTTCCGACGTGAAGGAAATGACTATGACTCAGAAAAGCAGCTTCTTGCCCATTAAGGACCATTCAGGCTCCTTCCTCCTGTCTTTCCACTACCATTTCCATGCACTTCTCCTTTAGGAATCACTTTCCCGGAAACGAGCAGCCTGGTTTCTGATCTCCGGAGAAGGAGCCTTCCATTTGGGGTTTTATCAGTGGGTACATTAACAGCAAAGCCCAGTCAACCCCAGGGGCAGAGTTCTGGCGTCACAGAGAAGGGAAGAGTAACCCGGAGAGATTTCCTCTTGGCTTCAGAGTCCAACCATTTTGCGGTTTAACTTAGGAGTTGTGCTGTGGTTCTGGGTTGCTGTATTTAGCAAATAAGAACGCAGGATGCACAATTGAATTTGTGTTTCTGATGGACCATGAGTAGGTTTTTCCTCATATAAGTATGTCCCATACGTTATTGATGGATCTGCTTATAAGGCAATATTTGGAACATACTTATATTTAAAAAATTATTCTTTATTTGAAATTCAACATTAACTGAGTGTCTTGCATTTTATCTGTCAACTCTAGCTATGGTCTTTTCTCACCCCCACCTTCCAAAAAGACTTTGTTGTAAGACTCCTCCCTGCAAAGTCCTTTCTGAGGCACAGAGAAGGCTGGATGCTCTCTTTCAAGTATTCACAGTGCAGGGAGGAGACAAACGTAACAGATGCCTTTCCCACATCCTCATCTTAATAAATGTTCACACAAATCGTTCGGGTGACCCAAAGGCAGGAACAATTCATCCTGTCTGGAGAGAAAGAGGGAAAAGCTTTGGAGAGGTGCAGGCTGGGGCTCTCGAGCCTGACCTGGATGGACAGATAAAGCAGGCGTGGCATGAGGGCACGCGGGACCGTGGGGGCGTCCCTGTGGCCGGGTTGGTGAGGTGAGAGTGTGCGTCTCGGGGGGATGCTGGTGGCGCTGGTGTCTGGAGGGGGACAGAAAAGTTTGGAGTCCGGACTAAAGGGCTCTTTTCACCAGGCTGGGGAGCCCCTGGGGCCTGCTCTCTCCTGAGAGACTAATACACAAACAGACAATGGCAGACCAGCACTGATAGTACAGCTCTGACCTGAACCTCTGCAGTAACCTGCCCGGGAGCCAAAGCACGGCCTGGGCAGCAGTCCCGTCAGAGAGGCTAGGATTGTCACTGCCAGCCAGCTTCACTGTGTTTTGCCCCTGCTTCCCACTCAGGACCAAGGACACAAAATGTCCCATTTCCAATTACCCACCTCCAGCCTCCCCAACGATCTCCCATCGGGACACTCTTGAAGTCCTTCTTTTCCCTCACCGTGGAGCTTCCCCGCTCCCCTGCCTGCTTTTGAGCTTCTGCTCTAAGCAAATGGCTTGTCTGTTCTCATTTATGTGCTCTTCGCTTATTGCCTCGGTATAGACCATAGGTATTGCCTCCTAACAGATGGGGATGGTAAGAGTAGTTATCCGTGGAAACAAATATTCTGATACATGGTGTTAATGCAACCACAGGTACCGGAGGGATTTGGAGCTAGAAAAATTGCTTTTTGAGACCCTTTGCAATCTACACACACAATTTCTTAATACTTTTTAAATATTATTTTGAGAGAGAGAAAGAGAGAGAGAGTGCAAGCAAGGAAGGGGCAGAAAGAAGGAGGGAATCCTAAGCAAGCTCCATGCTGTCAGCACAAAGACCGATGTGGGCCTGGAACTCACAAACCATGAAACCATGACCTGAGCTGAAATCAAGAGTCAGATGCTAGGGGCGCCTGGGTGGCTCCGTCGATTAAGCGTCCAACTTTGGCTCAGGTAATGATATCACAGTTTGTGGGTTCGAGCCCTGCATCGGGCTCTGTGCTGGCAGTTCAGAGCCTGGAGCCTACTTCGAATTCTGTGTCTCCTGCTCTCTCTGTCCCTCCTCCACTCACGCTCTGTTTCTCTCTGTATCAATAATAAATAAACATCAAAAAAAATTTTTTAAAGAGTCAGATGCTTAACCAACAGAGTTACCCAGTGCCCCAGTGTTTTAATGTTTATATTCACCTGAACATCCCCAAATTCCTTTATGTTCTGGAAAAAAAGGGGCTTTGAATCTTCCTTAAAAGAAATCCATAAGGTGATGCGTCCCTTTTTTTATGTCACTAGATTTTTGGAACTGCTGCTACCATCTTGGAATCATGAGAGAAGCTAACAGGAGGACAAACCAATATTCTGAGAAGGACGTATAGGGAAGAGCCTGAGGCCAGGGTATCGTGGAGAAACCACCCCTTAGCCAGCCCTAGGAGCTGCCCAACTCAGAGCCACCTGCTACAACTCTTTGCTATTTAGACCATGTTTCCTTGCAGTTTCTGTTCCTTACGGTTCGGTACTTCCTGACTGATTCAGACACTTCCTCAGTAGACAAAAATCCAAGTTAAAGAGAAGAATGTGTTGATTATCTTTTCTTTCTTTTGCCTTTACCAAGTGATTCATCACAAGGGCAAAGACTCTAACAAAATCTTTAAACATGGGCTTAAAACTGTTTGTTCCAATGGATGCCTCCGAGATTTGATTTTGAGGGTTTTCACAATGGCTACGATCTTAGGACATGACTTGTGGCCTCCCTGCTGTGACTCTGTGATGCTTTGCCCAGTGATGTGGAGACCCCTTCAGGACAACTTGAGAGCCTCGTGTGGATCGGCACATCCGGGAAGAATTCCAACAAGCATAACGTTCCTTGGTAATGGTCCTTCCTTTTGTCCAAGGAGAGACTCCCGGGTCTGTAACTCCTGAGATGCTTTTACACGGCTACGGTGAAGCCGACCCTTTTTAAAGGAACGGCAGCTAAGTTATAAAAGGCAAATTCAATCCACAAGAATGATCTTTCTCTAGCACAATGAACACATGATACATTTGCTCAGTACGATACATTTCACCTCAGCAAACAGCACCTTCAGAAAACACATTAAAATGTCATTAGATTTTTATCTAAACTTGCTGAATAATTTAAATAACTTGACTATCTCTCCCTCCTCCCACACTGTGCTCAGCCGAAACCAGCTCTTGCCAAATTATCATTTGTTTTATTGAAACCAAACTTCAGGCTGCTCTCTGGACTTGCCAAACTTTCTCGCAGCCCTGGACCGCCACCCTCGCTCTTTCCCCCCTGGAATGTCTGTCTCCTCCTCACTGCTTGGCAAACCCATCATCTGGCAATGCAAAAATTCTAATGTCAATTCCTCTCTGAAGCAGCACCTGGAGCCTTGGAACAACACGACGTGAAGGGTGGTTGACATCAGGCCCACTTGACTTGGGATCCGGCTTTGTCCCCAGTTAGCTAGGTGACCTCACCGAGAGGCAGGCCTCGGTTCCTCTCCTATAAGATAGAATCACGATTGCTCCTGCTTTGAGCTTGTGCAGATAACGAGATGGACTCATGTGGGAGGCCCTGGCACAGAGAGAGGGCTCCGCGTGCTCCGGCGGCTGTTACTGGACGCCTTCCCACAGAATCATAAAGCTTCACAGCCACGCAGGGGCTTCAGAGTCTCTTCTCAACCTTTCGATGTACAAACGAATCGCCTGGAGATCCTGTCAAAACACAGGTTCTGATTCGGTAGTTCCGGGGCGGTGCCTGAGACTTTGTGCATTTCTTACAGGTTCCATGGTGTTGCAGACCCCGCTGGTCCTGGAACTGCACTTGGAATAGCGAAGGCTGTAGGAGACCCTGAGCTCCCGCTTGCTTTACAGAAGAGGACAAAGCCAGGTCAGGAGGGGAGAAAATCTAGAGGCAGAGCTGGTGAGTCGGTTCTGGGGGTCATGGGAGGGTGAGCTTCGTTAAGGGACAAGAAGGGATGGGCAGATGGCGCGAGGCGGACGTCAAAAGTCACACCTTCAGGGAGCCTTCAGGTGGCTCAGTCGGTTAAGCATCTGACTCTTGATTCCGGCTGGGGTCATGATCTCGCGGTTCCTGAGTTTGAGCCCCAAGACGGGCTCTGTGCTATGTCAGCATGGAGCCTGCTTGGAATTCTCTCTCTCCCTCTCTCTCTGCCCCTACCCCACTCATGCTCACTTGCTCTCACTCTCTCTCTCTCAAATAAAGAAATTAACTTAAAAAAAAGAAGTCACACCTTCAGGAAAGCAGGATGGCCAGGCTTTATAGAACGCACACAGTCTAATGATGGAGAATGTCAGCTGTGCGCTGGCCCTGCACTTGACAATGCACGGGCTGCAGAAGTCAGTTCTAGGAGCGCGCGCTGGACGGAGCCGAGAATCTGCTCCTTTTCTTCATTCCTACCTTCCTGGCCCCAGATAACACTCGCTCACACTTACATAGGGCTTAATACCTGCCAGCCATTGTCCAACACTGGGAAAACAGCTTCATGAGACATGACTCACATGCCCTACAATTCACCCATTTAAATACAATTCAGTGGCCTTAGCTATGTTCACTAGAGTTGTGCCTCCATCACCATGGCCAATTTTGTAACATTTCCATTACTCCCCAAAGAAAACCGAGTACCCCACTAACACTCACTCTGCATTCTCCCCTCCTCCTGCCCAGCCAACCACTTGTCTACTCTCGGCCTCTATAGGTTTCCCTATTCTGAACATTTCATATAAATGGAATCATAGAATATGTGATACTTCCATACAGCACTGGCTTCTTTCACTCTGCGTAATGTTCTCAAGGCTCAATCTCATGTAGCAGGTGCCAGTGCTGCATTCCGTTTTATTGCTGAATAATCTGTTGTACGGATGTACCCAATTCTATCCATTCCTCAGTTGATGGACATTTAGGTTGCTTCTACTTTTTGCCTGTTAGGAACATTTGTGTGGATATATGTTTTCATTCCTTGTTCTCGGAAATTTGTATCTATCTTTTAATCCTTAAAAAACCCTATGGGGTAGGTAATATTATTATGCCTAAGACTCGGGGAGGTTCATTAACCTGCCAAGGTCATACAACCTGTAAGTGGTGGAGCCGGGGGAAGAACCCAGGCCGTCTTGTTCCAGAGCCTGTGTCCATAACCACTCTGCTCTGTTACCTGGAAGTGTGCGCGGCACATTCAGTATGTACTTATGGAATGAGCAGCTGAATTAGACACGCGCCCTGCTCTCAAGAGACTCGCAATGTGGTCGCCTTCTTGCAGACAGCGTCTCTCTAATTAATCTCAGCAACATTCTTGGGGCTGGAAACAGGGAGAGGAGAAGGTTGGCTGGAATCAGCTACTAAAAAGTTGACTGTGGTTGATGCTGACTGCGAGACGGGCCACTTTCAGCCGGGGCTGAGGCTGCAGGTGCCGAGCAGGAAGAAGAGCCAGCATGGGGCCTGAAAGATTTGAGAAGTTACAGAAAACTTCCTCTTCGCAGAGGCAAACCGGAAATCTGCTTTTTTGGTTTTTTGTTTTGTTTTGTTTAAATCTTTTTTCCTTTTCTTAAAATGTTTTATTTAATTTTTGAGAGAGAGAGCGAGAGAGACAGTGTGAGCAGGGGAGGATCAGAGAGAGAGGGAGACACGGAATTTGAAGACAGGCTCCAGGCTTTGAGCTGTCCACACAGAGCCCGATGCGGGGCTCGAACCCACGAACCGTGAGATCATGACCTGAACCGAGGCTGGACGCTCAACCAACTGAGCCACACAGGCGCCCCTGTTTTGTTTTGTTTTGTTTTGTTTTTTAATAACTAAAGTTGAAGCTCATTTGTGTGCCTGGTAACATCTCCGCCTGGGGTCCTGGGCTTTCTTCTCCACATTACCTGTGAGGATCAGGTAAGGCCAGTTCAGGGGCGGACAGCGAGGCTGAGTCATTTGGAACAGCCAGCAAGTGGACAAGTGCAGAGGGTCTCCAGGCCAGGGAGGTGGAAATCCTCACGGTGGCTTCAGTGAGCAGAAAGCTGATTCTTCGGGACAAAGGCCACATCGGACCGTCCGAGCTGACCACACTCCCCAGAGCCCAGCCCAGCTTTCCTGCTGCGTCCTCTGCAGAGCCAACGTCAGAGACGCTGCTCGCCCAACTCTGCCCTGCCATTTGCACTAGCACCTACGCCATAGGCTCTCTGATGTTTTGGGGAGGTGATCGTGACTTTTATAAACCAGTCATCAACATGAGTCTCAAACGCAGCCCAGACCCTGGCTTTGTCTCATGTTCTCAGAAGTCCTTGACTTCCTCACTTGCCACCCTCACCCTTGGCTTTGACCCATCTGCTTCTCTGGTTTGGACCTGGGGCTCTCAGAGACATGCTCTGGGCTACCACCTAGGGATGGGGAGGTGCCAGTGAAATGGGCCAATCTCATTCTTAGGGCAGTGCCAAGGTTCCAAGTGCACCGGTTCTTGGAAAATGGAATTTGCCAGAGAGACATCAGGTGTGGAGGCAGATGAGGACAAGACCTCATCGTCCAGGAAGCCATAGCTGGTTCGCACGGCCAGGTGATGGAGAAGCTGCGTTCTGAGAGAGGGCCAGGGCAGCAGGGAGAGCAGGGCGCTGCCTCCAGCCCCCTCCACCCACAGCTTTCCACACGGGGTACCCGACTCATCTCAGCTCGCCAGGAGCTTTGCAGTTTTAAAAGTCAAGTCCCACCTCCCGGAAGCCCCTCGGTCCCAGGAGAACTGAACGGGTTAGTCCCTCAAGGTCCACAGCTCGTGGGGAGGGGCTTGCACCACAGTGCCCCATGGGACTCCTCCTCTTCCTCCTCCTTCCTCTCCTTCTCCCCACCCCACCCCCCTTTGTCTCCTCCTCCTCTTCTTCCTCCTCCTCCTCCCCCTCCGCCCCCTCTTCTTTTTCTTCTTCCTCTTCCTCCTCCTCTCCTGGTAACAGCCAGTGTGGACACTGAAATGACGGCATCAGGCCAAAGACAGAAAGCCAGAGCCAGCACTTGGGCCACAGGAGACTGGGAAGCCTCCCCTCTCATCCCTGGAGGCAGGGACAGCCCCCGGCGCCCAGGCGCCACCAGCCTGATGGTCCTGACAGGGAGAGCTGGCTGGCTTCCAGGACAGAGGGGAAGAGGAAAAGGGGAAGGAAGCCCGAGTGGCGACTGCCTTTCACAAAAGGGTGCAGTCCGGAGCCTCTGTCCTTCTCGAAGCCCCAAACCAGCTCCCGACGTGTCTGCAGCTGCCCCCTTTGGCCCTGTGGCCCACCGTTTGTGTCTCTGCATTGCACACCGGCCTGGGTGACAGCAGCCATCTATCTCCCTGTGCAGGTGGCCAGCAGTCATTAGGTGGAAGGAGGTGGGTGGAGTGGAGATAGGCGGCCACAGCTGCAGGCGGAGGCTGGCACGGCCGACCGCAGGGCTGGGCTTTGGGAGTAATAAACCCACATGTGGGAGCCAGAGGAGTGGCCTCCCCAATCTCACCCATGGCTGTGTGTGTGTGTGTGTGTGTGTGTGTGTGTCTGTGTGTGTGTGTGTCTGTGTGTGTCTGTGTGTGTCTGTGTGTGTCTGTGTGTGGCTGACCTCTGCATTCGGGAGAGCCAGGTCACAGTGTGTGAATTCACCAGGACTCTGGGAAGCAAAGTGGCCTGCCCGTGGGGCTCACTTTGTGTTACCAGGAGGGGCCTCCGCCTCGCCCTCAGGAGGAGGGGTCAGCTGGGAGGAAGGGGAGCCTTCCTGACTCCCACAGGACCCCACAGTCTCTACCACGCCCTCCTCTGTCGCTCCTCCCCCGCAGAGGTCCAGCTGGGGAGGCTGGACATGCTGAACACAGCTCATTGGTACCGTGGGCCAGAGATGAGGCATCCCTTACTGGCCCTTGGGGCAGAGAACAAATGCCAGCAGTCACATTCCAGGCAGGGTGCAGAGACAAGATGGGGACCGGTCCTCACCACGGTTAAGTGAGGGAAAGGAAAGAATGAAAACATGGAGGGTCAAAATGGGAGTGAGAAGGGGAGAGGCAAGGACCTGGGACATCTGTAAAGAGCAGGGAAGGGGCTGTGTAGGGAGATGGGTAGGCTTTAATTAGGCTACTGGTATATATAGCAACCCCCCAGCTCAGTCAACACTACCACCCCCACATCACATCAAGAAGGGGTCTCTTTGAGGTCCTCAGACACTTTAAAACCAGTAGTCATTAACACTTTAGTATAAAGTTCTACAATCAGATTTTCAGGTCTTTCCCTCCTAAGCCTTAGGTGACACCAATCCTAAGGGCCCTTGGAGAACAAACTCTGAGGATCTGAGGACTCTGAGCTGGGTGCACGCAGGATCCTGTGGTAGGTGAGGTGGGGTGCTAGAGGTGCCACCTTCACCTCTACTCACCCAATTTTCCCTCCCAGCTTCCTGAGCTGGACCACCACACCCACCTGCAGACCCAGCATTACCCAGATCTGGAACCATCCTAACAGGCGGCAAATGTCTCAACAGCCTCAGTAATGCCAGCCCCTGCGGCTAGAATGAAGTCCTGCTACCCACAGGCCCACAGCTCCCTGGTCAGGCCATAGTGGGAGTCAGAGGTTTCATGTGGACCCCCGGACTGGCCCAGCATGGAGGAGAAGGTTCCTGCCTCAGTTTCCCTGCCCAGCACTTTGTTGCTCCATAGACCAGGAGCCCAGCTCTCATTCCCCTGTCTGGAGAGAGACCAGGTTGGAGACCCAACACTGCCAGAATTTTCCAGCCCCTTCTCTCAAAGCTGGAGCTTGCTTCCCAGACTTCCCAGAGCTCACCGTTGGACCCTAGATGCTGACCATTTGGTTGGCTTTGCCAGGACCACACTAGCCCCATTCCGGGGCCTTTCTCCCTCCCACAGCCTGCCAGCCAGTGGCCGTGGCCCTGGTCAGTCTCCCCCTTGAGCTTGTCTCCCTCCTTTCCCTTCTCTCTCCACGGTCATTCAGCGGACGGGAAGGTGCAGTCCAGAGGTTGAACGAACGTCATTGCCTTACTGAAGGCACAGAGAACCCAAAAGGGGGCAGAGGCAGGAAGTTCCCCACCCCTCAGGGAGGGAGGCCTGGCTGCTCAGAGGAGCCGGAGCAGGAAGAGGCCCACGAAGGGCAGCTGGGAAGAGGCCCGACCCAAATACAAACACGAATATGACACAGAAAAGTGGAAGAGTTGCCATGGGAGAGTGACCAAGCGGCCACTTTGCTGTGGAGAGCTGCGAGCACTGACAACCCCCACCTGCAAACCTGGGATGACCTGCGCCATTTGAAAAGCACCAGCGGCCATTTTATTGCGGGTCAGATAATAGTTCCAGGCCCCGCCAGGGACCCACGACCCCCACTCTCCCATCTGGACTGTCTCATACTGGAATGCCTTACCATGGATTCCAGCATCCCCCTCCCCACCGAAGTGGACAGCCAATCCTATCCTGCCACCGTCCAAAGATGCCCCTACTTGGCTATCTGCCCCCCTGAGGTCAAACCCGGAACTCTTGCGCCCGTAAAACACGTTGCTCTCCCATACCAGGTGCGACTTCCCTGACTCCCCGCTCTCAGAGTCACGGAACCTCGCCCGGGTATTGCAGACTCCAATAAAGGCCTTCTTGGCTCCATAACTTGGTCTCTCTCTTTCCTCTCGTCTCTGCCTCCATCTATTAAACCTTACAGAAAGTATTGCATGGGGTACCATTGCTCGGGTACCAGACTTCCCAGGTTCAAATAACCTGTGTGGTCTTGGGCAAGTGACTTAAGTTTTTCTGCATCTCATCTGAAATTCCTCATCTGAAAAGTAGGGCTGATGAAACCCTTAAGGGTTGCAATAAGAATCAAGTGAGACAACATATAAACGGTGCATGGCCCAGATACTCTAGAAATAGGAGCTGTTATTTTATTAGAACATATATACATCCTACTTTGGGTATAAGAACACCACCTCCAGGAAGCCCTCTAGGCTTTCTTTCAAGTTTCTGGTGTACTTTTCAGGGAAAGAGAGGACAGAGGAGGATGTACTAGGTAGCAGGGGGGACAGGTCAGGACAAGGAAAAGGAACAAGCATGCATTTTGCCCCTGTCTGGGGTCAGGCCCTGTGCCAAATCCTTCATATACTATACTTCATTCTATCTACCCAGGAGCCCAAAAAAGGGAGATATTCTGGTTCACCCAGTAAAACAATAATGCAACCTCAGCCACGGACTAGTGAGTTGCTCCTGAGTGTTTGACGTGAGGACGTGCATGGCCCACAGGGAAACTAGCTTAAGCTTGGCATTCAGCGCCAGCTTAACTGCAAGGATTCGGTCTCATCGGTGTGGAGAGTAACTGTGCTTTTCTGAGGGGTCCCGAGCATCTGAGCACCGCATTGTCTCTCCTGCTCCTAGGACAGTAGGGGTGGGAGGGAAGCTACTTCCGGGTCCAAAACAGGAACATGGCCTCCAAGGTGAGGCCAGACATTGAGCTCAGATTCACATTAGAGACATGGCTTCGTCAAAGCACAGCCCCTTCACCGGGCTGGGTCACAGGGTGACCGGTGGGACGGGGTTTCTGGAATGATCTGCCTGGTTCTCTGTAATGCTGTTTGCCATGGCAACAGGCACTGCGGGGACTCTGAGTTTGCTCAGATGGGAATATGTCTCCCGGGGACATTTCAGACCTCTGTCTCCACATTGTGCAGGAGCAGGCCACTTGACTGAATGCATCCTCCGGTGGGGGGGTGGGGGCAGGGCAGAGAGAAGCCCATAGCTCCCCGTTTCCCCTTCTTAGTGCCAGCCTGTATCTTCCTGCTTTCTTTCTCCAAGAGCTTCAGATTCCGGAATACGGATGTGAAGAAGTACGACAATGCAATGTAGAATCTGCTGGGACCAGTCTGAGAACAGAGTTGTTTTAATGTCCCTCCACATGGGATTCTTGTGCCGAACTGATGGGTTCAAACACCAGTTCCAGTCTCTGTGCAAATTCAATAACCTCCCTGGGTCTCAGTTTCCTTATCTGCACCCACCTCATAGAACTGTTCTGATGATTAAAGAGTTACTACTCATAAAAGCCTTGGCGCAGTGCTCTGCACACCCTAAATGCTAAGCACAGAAAGAGAATATTTCTGGGACGCCCGGATGGCTCAGTCGGTTAAGTGTCTGACTTCAGATCTCGCGGTTCGTGAGTTTGAGCCCCACGTCAGGCTCTGTGCTGACAACTCAGGGCCTGGAGCCTGTTTCGGATTCTGTGTCTCCCCCTCTCTCTGCTCCTCCCCCACTCACGCTCTGTCTCCGTCTCTCAAAAATGAATAAACATTTTTAAAAAATTGTTTTAAGAAAGAGAATATTTCTTAGCTCCTTTACACAAAGCTCCGTGCTCCAGAGCACACTTTTCTCCTATTGCCACTCTTGCTGGGGACCCGGCTCTCATGCATGTCTACTTGTCCAGCTCCACTGGCCTCAAAAGGCCCAAGTTTGTAGGTCATGTTTCCAAAGGCAGAGGTCGGGCAAGGCCACAGGTACGAGACCGGGAGTCTCCCGTTGCACAGACAAGGGGGAGGGCCTGTCCCAGGCTGCTCAGCCAGCTCACAGCAGAGCTGGGGCATGAATCCAGAACAGGACGTGCCACCATGGGAAACAGCACTGGCTCCAGGTCAGCTCTGGGTTCCAGTCCTGACCCTGTCACCCACAGGCATGTGCCCCTAGTGGAGTCATGACTCCATATCTGCATCTCTAAAAAAGGGCCTGCAGGGATGCTTACCTTTCTGTTGTAGGAATTGAATGAGTTCGTGCCTGTGAAATACTTGCCAAAATGACTGCTTAATATATGGTAATATCCTCCTTCCACCCCTGTATCAGTCAGTTACAGCTGCATAACAACCAGCCCACCACTTTGTCGCTTAAAACAGCAACATGTTTCTTTTGCCCACGAAGCTGGAGTGTTAGCAGGGCTCAGCAGGGGGCGCATGTGTTCCATTCAGCGTCCAGTGGGAAAGACATGAATGACAGGGCTGGGGTCACCTGAAGGCTCAGTCCCTCTCAGGTCTGATGCTCCATGGCGCTACCATGGCAGCTTGGGTTCCTTGAGCTTCTCTCTATCTCTATATGGTCTCGCCACAGCTCTCTCCAGCGTGGGGTCCTCAATGTAACTAAAATTTCTTACCTGGGGCTCAGGGCTCCACAGGTGCATGCCCCAGCAGAGAGAACGAGGCAGAACCTGGATTACCCTTTATGGCCTAGCCTTCTAAGTCACGTCACCGCTCCTCATTGGTTGAGGCAGTCACTAGCATCTGCCCAGCTGCCAGGAACGGAACACCTGCTTCACGGCCTGATGGAGGTCAATGTCACACTGTAAGAAGAGCGTGGGGTGGGATTCCTGTTGGTGCGGCCATCTTCGTAAAATACAATCTGCTCCATGTCCTGCTTGGCATGGTTCGTGCCAATGCCCGCCTCCCCGGAGGCCCGGACAGGAGCCCAGTAACAAACGCTGCTGCGCTCTGGGCCCCCCCACAGGCTGGCTCCCTCTCCAGCCAAAGCGAGTAGGGTGCTTCTGGGCTTCATGCTCCACCACCTCTAGCCC
>PJEM01019333.1:0-16206 GCA_004023845.1 Helogale parvula
TCTGCCACATCTTGGCGAAAATATAATTGCACAAAGACTGAAACTGAGCCCATGACTTGAAATCAAGTCCAATTTGGTGTCTACTAAAAATTTCTATCCCAGTTCCCATGAAGGATTTAAGTTCCCATTTACAGTATGTGTATATGTGTGTGTTTTGAACATACATCTGGGTAATAAAATTTGCCATTTAACCATTCTATTTACTCAAATATATACGATATGGTATTTATAATTTATATCATTATTTGGAGCACTTAATCATTTGTATTCTGGCTTGGGTTCAAATCCTAATTCAGATACCAGCTGTGTGCCCTTGGACAATACTTAACTCCTCTGACTCTTAAGTTTCATCCTTTGCCAAATGGGATTGATAATATATAAATCAGAAGGTATGATTTAAATGAGATAATGTGTTTGAAAACAGTACACAGTAGATATTCACTCACATTCACATGTTTTGACTTAGTTATTGCTTCTGACTCTGGTTCTCCTGCTCTCGTCCATCTTTTCTGGTTCCCCAAGATTTTTGGTGAACAGTTAGTAGTCATTTCATTAATTGATGTTAGTAGGTGATCATTTGAAACATTTGTATATTTGATCATATATTTGTTGCCTCCCTACCTATAGGTTTTGAGATGGTATTTAGATTTATGCCATTTTCCAAAGAGCTCCTTGTGAATAGCTGTAAGATTGACTTGTCTGTCTTGGGAATACATTGTCCTAGCCTTGTCAACCGCTCTCAACAGAGTCTTCTTTTTCTTCTCTGTGTCAGAAGTGACATAATGGCAGACATGCATGAGTTCCCTAGAAAACAATGAGGGACTTCACAGAGCTCAATTTGGGAGAATACACAAGTGTTGTTGTTATAGAGTGATTTTCCTGTGACACTTGCAAGTGGGAAATGAACTAGACAGTAGATGAAGTGAAGGGTGCTTGAGGGGAGAGAAACTTGCTTCCAAAGGAATAAAAAACGAAAATGCCCCGAGCCAGCCAGAACTGGGAGGAGACTCTGTAGATTAGACGTGCAGGGTTAGTTAACCATCCACCCCTCTGTCTTCCATCAACCCCTTGGTCACCGTTGTAAGTGATGACACTGAACTCCCCAGGACAGTATCTGTTTACTGAAATATTCTTTCCTTTTTCCTTTTTATTTCTTTTTCTTTTTCTTTGGAGATAATGATTAGTGAGCACTTCAGTCCTCGAAATCTCTAGTAGCTTTCTAGAGATCATTAATCCTTTTTTCATTCAGCAAACATGTACTAAGTGACTAATGAATGAAGTAGGCAGACCCTGGTTCACCCAAGTAGTCAAGCTTGAGGGTGACGAACTAATCCCTGGAGGATAAGCTTGGAGAGAAAGTCTTTTCTTCTATTGTAGGCCTCAGTCATTTTCTTTTTTCTTCATATGTTGTGGTGAATAATTCAATTCCAAATCTTGCGTGAGTGCGTTTCGTCAGGCAGAAACTAATTTGAATCCAGAACTCTTTCTGCAAGAAAATTTCAGAAATGTTGTTTTAATCTTCCTAATCTTTCCAACCACATAGGGAAGCTGAGTGAGTCAATCCAGGGTATTTGACATATGCAGATGGTGAGCTTTGAGATAGGCCTTGAAAATGTATAAGATTTGTTTTAAGAAGGAAATTTTCAGGGAAGAGAATTCCTGGTTGGTGAAGAGGAAAACTGGGCAGGGGATAAGAAGAAGAATATCTTCTCTGAACTGGACTAGAGAAGGCCTGGGAGGAAGGCAGGATGTGGGGGAAGCTTAGAAGACTGAACTTGATTCTAGTCAGGGGAGTGTGAGAAACACGGAGGGTCATTAAGCAAGGAAGGAAGTTCTAAGAAAAATTAATGCCACCATTCCTATACCATAATCACTATATACCTGCTAAAGGGTGATCTCTTGCCCTTCAATTTTTCTCCAGTTCTCAAAAATCTACTAGTAGGTTACTACTGTGATAGTCACTGATAGTATCGAGTTGGTTTAATATTTTCAGGATGAGCATGCAATCCCAGGAAGTATTGAAGTGCTTTACAAAGCTGGAGAGAAATTATTTGCACCCCAGAATTCTATACCTAGCCAAACGATCAGTCAAGCATAAGAGCGCAATAATGATATTTTTGCTTAAAAAGGTCACCTCCCCCTTATCTTACTTCTCTTTTAACTATGAAGCTTGTGAAGAAGTAAACCAAGAAAAAGGAAGACAAGAACAAACGAATATAAGAGAAACTTATATAAGAGAAACTAAGAGGAAAACATGCGGTGCCTGGTGGGTCAGTCAGTTGAGAGCCTGACTCTTGATTTCAGCTCAGGTCATGATCTCATAGAGTGGGATTGAGCCCCACATCAGGGCTTAAGATTTTTACTCTCTCCCTCTGCTCCTTTTCTCCTCTCCCCTGCTTGTGAGCTAAGGGGATCACCAAGATAGTAATAAGAAAGACCTAAGACACTAACTCCACAATAGAACTGATAATATTCTAAACACATCAGGAGAAAATTTCAAATATGTAGGGATGAATTAGTGATGAGTATATAGTATGCCAAGGGAAACAAAGAAAGTTAAGTATAGAAGAGGAAGTGTAACCATAGAATGCTCAGAGCTCCACAGCAGATAATTGTTTTCATAATCATAATAATGTAAACACTAAGCACTGACCCTATCGAAAATTAGGAAATAACAATGTTATGCACATGGGGCAGAAAAAGGGTTGGTGGGAGGGAGCATGTATGAATAGGGTGGGGGGAAAGAGGTGTAAGAGAGCCCAAACCTCATCCTCCTCAATCAGAAGGTAGTAGACAGTGGCTAAAATCAAAAAACAGGGAAGTGACCACATAAGCCTCTTATTTAGATGTGTGAAACTAAATAATAGAAGAGCCTGCTCAAAGATTCGAAGTTGTGGCCATTGAGGAGGGGGAAAGGGAAACTGGAAGAAAGCTTTGCTGGATTACATTTTTTCTTTTAAACTATGGTGCCTGTATAACTTTGGTAAAATTGGTATTTTACGAGAGTTTATAATAAGTGCTCAAGCTTTGTTCTCTGTTCACAGTTTTCCTGTCACCCAATACCCTCAGTCTCAGACCCTTCTAACTACTAGCTACTGGGTCCCCCTGGGAAATGGGTGGCACAAACTTTGTTGAATTCTATGTTTGCTGCAAAACCAGAAGCACTGGGAATTTCTTAAGATATTAGTATTACTAATGGCCTCGGTTTGTCATGTGTAGCCAAGCGAAAGCAGGCTGTGGAGGAAGGCCACAGAGCTAGGCAGTGGGTCCTCTGAAGAGCTGCTTTGGTTGTGGGACGCTCTGGCCAGGGACAAAGCAAGTGAAGAACATCGCAAATGTGGTAGAAACAAAGATGTAATGTGATTGAAAACTTAGTTTTTTGTGTATGGCTTCCAGTTACGTCTTCCATCGCTTTAAAGCAGGCTGCAAAAAGAATGAGTGATTGCTCAAGGAAACCATTAAACAGAGTAAAAAATAAGAAAAACACCGTAGGGGTGCCTGAGTGGCTCAGTCGGTTGAGCGTCTAACATCGGCTCAGGTCGTTATCTTGTGGTTCGTGAGTTCGAGCCCCGCGTCGGGCTCTGTGCTGACAGCTCAGAGCCTGGAGCCGGCTTCAGATGCTCTTTCCCCCTCCCACACTTGCAGCTGTCTCTCAAAAATAAACCAAAACATTTTAAAAGGAAAGAAAGAAAGAATAACACTGTCATTATTTCCAGACCTTCCCTTGGCCATGCTGTATCTACCACACTTCCCCTGGGCTGCCTGGGGAGGAAGAGGGGGAGAAAACATGATTGTTCAGGAGGGAGGGAGAGCCATTTGTTCAATACCAGAAATTTAGAGAGTGTTTCATTTTCCAAGCTCCCAGTTACTAATGTATTAAGTTCCCTGAAAAATTCTCTTCATCATTTTCTGTGATTTTTCCCCCTTTCTAAGCAGCATAAAGCTCCAGCAGAAGGCAAAGACATTTCCTTGTCTGAATTACTGCCACCATGAAATAGATTGGAAAATATATATCATTTTATATCAACCAGTAGCATCCCAGTCCACGGAGGGGTGTCTCCTAAAGCTATCAAGATAGTATCAGAGTATTAATCATTTCTGGAACAGTGAGAGCCCCAACACCAGCCAGCACCCACAAAGGCTGCAGCCCCAGGGCCCGCTGCAGCGGCCCATGACAGACACCGGCTCGGGATGCAATCTCCAGTTCTGTGACCGCGAGCACGTTCTGGCAGGCTCCTGCTATTTGGCTAAGGGGCTGCTGCCAAGCGTGGCCGATGGGCCCCGACCTCCCCAAACGGAGGAATCACAAAGCCCTGCTCATTGCCATCCAGAGACCAGGGAGCAGCAAGAGTGGGACATACGGGATGCTGCAAACACCCCCACGCACATGCGAGAGCGCACTAAATACGAGTAATGAAATAGTCCTCCTCTCCGACACACACCTAACGCAGGCTGGGCCCTGTCCGTGCGACGCTGTACAACGCGGTGGTTAAAAGCACAGCTTTAGAAGGACACTGGATTGAGCGTTCAGTTGCCAATTACTTAATGTCTCTAAACCCTGGTTTTCTCTTCAATAAAATGGGGGTAATAACAATGCTCACCTCAGAGGGTTTTATCAGGATTACATGAAGCCACATGTAAGAACTAACCCAGTGTCTTGCTTACTAAAAAAAAAAGTCCCACTGATGTCAGTTACCAATAATAAAAAATTGAAATTTATAAATGGGTACATTTAGTCGCTCCTTGATAAATGTTTGTACTGATGGTGACAATCATCGTGGGCTGAAGAATTCTTTCCTTCCGTAGGAAAGAGTCTTTCTGGGAGGAGAGGACGCCCAGTGTAGTTAAGTGCCTATTTTCAGGTCACTAAGTATCTGCCAGGAAGATTGGAGCGGAAAGACACAGAGAGGCTCCATGAGGAATGAAATAAATTAACTCTGAGAAGATAAGCTATAACTTCATGAAGAAGAAGGATTTCTTTACAAAAGAAGGATCTGCTTTCTAAAAATTCCTTTTGTGCCCAGCCTGAGGAGGGTGTCAGGGAGTCGAGGAGAGAGACCGTAGGAACACAGGACAGCCAGCTGTCTGAGCTCTAGCTGAGAAAGCAACCTTCTCCCATAAACACTAAGAGGGCAACAAAAAGCATATTAGGGGTGCCTGGGTGGCTCAGTCAGTTACGCGTTCAACTTGGGCTCAGGTCATGATCTCGTGGTTCGTGGGTTCAAGCCCTACGTCGGGCTCCACTCTGACAGTGCAGAGCCCTCTTGGGATCCTCTGTCCACCTCTCTCTCCTCCTCCCCCACTTACATGCACTCCCTCGCTTTCTCTCTCTCTCAAAATACATAATTAAAAAAAAATTAAGAAAGAGCATACTCATGGGTTCCTTTGGTGGCTTTGATCAATCCTTCTTCTCCTGTGAAGTTAGGGCCCTTCCTGGATGGAGCGGCCTGCCTCCACCCCTAACCTCGAATGGGAAATAGTCCAACAGTGGAGTACCTGACTGGGCTGTCTTCTTCATCTGGAAAAAAGCCCTTGGCACCCCCACTCTCCCTGTCTCACACCAGTCTCAGGGAAGATTCTGGAAGGGCCCATCCGATAACCCCCTCCTTTTTTTTTTTTTTTTAAGAAAAACAGACTGTCACATGCATGTGGCACCTTCTTTGGATGTATCTGGAGTCTTGGAAGCTTGACTACCCAACATTCCCCTACAATTGGACCTTGAGAGCTTGTTTGGAAGGTCTACTGGTTTACCCTTGACTGAAGAATGTCCTTTCCCACCCAGTGAGCAGCTTCAGGAGGGATGCACAGAGAGCAGTGAGGGAGGAGGACACATGCCCAGCCAGCCGGAGCAGCTGAGTCAGCCCTGGGGATCAACGGGGTGACAGATGAGGCAGCCAGATCGCCCTCGCATCGGTAGGGTAACATCTTCCTGCCTACCCACAGTATGGTGTGTGGCCAAGGCCCAAAGATCCCGTGGTGGAAGGTGAGCGATTTCATTTTGGTGCCAGTCCAGAAAAATGGACTTTACAGGGTCTGACAGCCCTGGGAGAAGGAGGTAGTTATTTCCCAACACGCCATGTTTGTGTACTTCCTGACCAAGTCTTCCTCGCTCTGTAGAGTCATTGGACCCAGATATCCAGATGGCGTATTTCCCAACACGCATGTTTGTGTACTTCTTGACCAAGTCTTCCTCGCTCTGTAGAGTCATTGGACCCAGATATCCAGATGCCCACACTCTATAGAGTGGATGTCTCAGGTCCCATTTCCCATAGGAGGAGGTCATGTGATGAAAGGCGTGCTGTCTCTTGGCCCCCTGCCCACAGGTTTTTCCACCTCGGGAGATTCAGGTTCAAAACTAGTCCCTTTCCCATCAAGGTGTCTCTGGAGGGTCTGGGCTGGGATGGGATTACCATCAGGAAGTTTATAATCCACTGGGTAAAATAGAACACACATTCGAGAGGTAACTGGCACTTATTGCTCAGCAAATAAGATTAGAGCCTCAAATGGCAGTGGGGGTGGGGGGACGTGACTAGGGAGCAAAGCAGAGCCGCTGCCTGCCTTCAGGAGCTTCTGTTCTAAATTATGCAAAGAAGGCACGTGCTGAAAGAGGGTCAGACATGGCATGAATGTGCACAGGGGGCTCCCGTGGTGGCCTGGAGGGCTCTCACTCCAGAAGCAGGGCAGTTTGAACTGCACTTTGAGGAGCAGCTGAGTGGGGAGAGAAGCTTCAAGGAGTTTCCAGGTGGGGAGAGGTGTACATTCCTTTCAGCAGCCAGTGAGCAGTAGATCAACCCTCCGGGATTGGAAGGGAAGAAGGAGTGATGGTGAGTGAGAAAAGGTGATGGAGACTAGACTGTGGAGGGGCCTGGGCACAGGGATCATGCTGGATTGTCATCCTACAGGCAATGAGGTGCCTTTGCCACTTCTGAGCAAGGGCGCAGGGGCAGGGCTCAGAAGGTGACGGGAACAGGGGTCCAGGTCACAGACGACTGTCATGGGTAGGGGTTGGTGGCCGAGGGAAAGGGGATGACAGATGGAAAGGTGAGTTTGTCCTTGATGCTGAAGAGCAGGGCTCTGGGATCAGACGGATCTGGATGGCATCACTGGGGTGATCCGGGGCAGGTTACCTCCCAGTATCTCTCTAAAATCCAGGCAGAAGTGTAAGTCATAGCGGGGCTGCCTTCTGCTGGGACGTGAACCCGGGATAAAGGACCTATTCCAACCCCCACCACCATCTCTACTGCTATTATTATTTTCATCAGTGTAGAGCATAGGCGGAATGAAGACTTAAAAGTGCCAGATTCCGATCTCTGAACCTGAAAACAGGAGAGGTATGGACCAAGAAGAACCCAGCCTAACTGCGTGCTGTGGGGAGGCCACGTGGCCTTGAGTTCTACAGGCCGGAACCCCCCAGGAGCTACGTCTGCAGAGGAGAAGCCTCTCCTGGCCGGCTGGGGCCCTTCTCTCTTCTCTCCTGTGCCCACCTGCCTCCAGCTTCTAGAAATCAGGCTCCCTCCCCAGAAAGAATGAGCATTTGGGCTTCCTGGGGCATTGCGGGGCAGGAGGGGGGAGGGGAGGATGGTGGTGGTGTCTAATTCTCCTCAGAAAGGCTTCGCCCTTTCTTATTCTGCCTCCCCATATGAGACTGGGGGGTGGTGGTCAGGGAGGGAGGGGGTCCATGGAGCCTGGAAACGCAGGACCCAGGCAGCCCCTGGCCCTCCCTGTGACGCGGCGCTTAGAGGCAGCTGGAGCGCCAGGCCGAGGGCTTTCCCTGTGAGAATCAGTTTCAAATATGAGGTTGATTTTATTTTCCCCCGTTGCAATTAACTGAGAAAAATATTTCAAAGCTGTATAATTAAAGGCCGGCATTTTATTAGGGTTTAAAATAGTCGCTATGAAATTTGCTCCTGCCACTGGTAATTACAACGTACATCTTAATATCCCCTGCTTGCCAGCCTCAAGATAACACTGCTGCGTGCGCTGCATTTGGCTGCGCAGAGAAGGTAAAATCCTTATCTTATCTCCATCTGCACGCAACAACCAGCCTCTCTTCCAATTCAACCCTAATCTTCTTAGTAAATAATACTGATATTTTTCACCATAACAAAATGGAGCTGGTGCCAGATTCTCAGTGATAACACCTCTCGTTTACACACCATTCTCTGTCAAAATCAGCCCTGATTTTTCTTAATCTCTTTAACTTATCAAAAAAAATACTTTTTACATTCGGCCATAGTTAAGTTCCTTTCTACCCAATAATAATATTATAAATAAATCCCTTTGCCAACAGCTGACTCGTTGAAAGAGACCCGGCCTCCTCATTTTCTCCATGAATGGGAAATTGTTCTGCTCTTCAATTTTCCTCCAAGTTTGGGGTCCACGCCGCGTGAATTGTTTCCAGGCCGGCCCCGAGCCATCTTTGTGTCTCCCAGGGGGGCAGCTTGGTCCAGGACCTGCCAGCTTGGTCTTTATTTTCATTGTCCTGGCCATGGTGGGCTTCCTCCACCCCTACCCCCATCCACGTCCAGCTCAGGGAGAATGCAGAGACAAATCCCGGCAGGCACTTCCCCAGCCTCGAATCCCTCTCACACACGTGCTGAGACAGGGCTTTGCTCAGAGCCGGGTCCTGGCAGAAACCGGGCCCCAACCGCCTCCTCCCGCTGCCTTTCCGTGTGAGGCTCCGAACTGTCATCCAACCAGGAGACACAAAACTGAGGCGTGTTCATCACACAGCAGGTATTTATTGAGCACTTACTGTTTGCCTGTTCCAGGCTTAGCCTGGTAGTGAATCCAGAGACGGGAAAGCACAGTGTCGGCCCACCAGGATCACATCATGTATGCAGTAGGCTCTCTCTAGGCATGAAGAGAATCTCCAATGTAGCAGGATTGGGGTTTCAGAAATGTAAGATGTTCAAGAAAAACAGGATTGGGGCAAGGAGACTGAGAATGAGCCTTTTGGAATATTTGTGTGTTCGCTAAGGGACAGCAGAGAGAAGATACTAACAGACACTATCAATAACATTTTACACAGTTCAAATTAATCGTAATCGGCCCTGTACTGGGAGATTCCAATTTCCATTTCCAATTTCCTTGTTCACTAGAAACTTTCTATGATTTCCCTCTCCCGCAGTTTCCATAATACGCTTGTAAATTTACTTTGCTTTGTTGCAGATTCTGCACACCAAAGGGGGGTTTATTTTCTGTAGCTCTCCTCCTTCCAAATGTCCAGTGCTTTTGCCTTTCTATGACGCCCCAGTCATGGGCATCTGCCACTCATCTCTGGGGTCTTAACCCCCCCAGGATGGAGATTTCCCTCCTTCCCCCAAGACCCCAGTGAATCCAGGTGGTAGAGACCGCAGAGGCTGGGGGTGCCCTGTGTTTAGGCATTTCACAATCCCGTGTGGCTAGTGAATACCTAGGACTGTGGGATGGGGGCTCTGTCCACGGACACACGTCTTCCCAAAGCACGTGCCACCGGCCCCTCTGCCCCGTGTGCCTCCTGCCCTCAGGCCGAGGGAGTGCTGTTCTCTCGCTCTGTTTACTTCTCTTATCTTCCTTCATCTTCTCCAAGGCAACACTGAAATCCTTCCACTTTTTTTTCTCATCCGTCTGCCTCACATGCCCTTTATATTCCTAATCGTCAGTTGCCTCATCATCTAGGAGGCAAGAGAGTAACTATTAAGAATTAGAATCAGACAGACTCAGATTTTTGTCGTAGCTTTGCTATTGCCCGCTGTGGGACCTTGGGCAAGTTACTTAGCCTCTCTGGACCTTAGTTTCTACCTGTCTCCTAAGATGTATTTTGGGATTTCATTTAATAAGCTATGTACGCACCTGGATCATAGTAAAGGTTCAATAAACGATAGTGACCATTAGTAAGGATATTAATTGGAAGTCAAAGAAGAGAGGTATCAGTGTGAATATACGTGGCTGGAAACCTACTCAGAGTCACAGAGCACCAGGAGAGTTGATCACAGAAGGCCAGGCAAATTCTTTAACAAGTCCTCTTGGCAGTTTGATCTGGTGACATCTTCAGAAAGTCAGGGACCAGCATGAAGGGCACAGACAGCTCCCATAAGCAACTTTGCGCCCTGGTGAAAAATAAGAAAGACAGGTGTGCAGAACTCATTTCCCTTCAAAAGTGACATTCTTCCTGATCATGCCAAGAGGTCAATTTAACTCAGATTTTGCCTGAAGAGCTCCCCAAAATCTCTGCTGTGTACGTGGGCGGGCAAGCAATTTTTGTGCAAAAACAACTCAGTGGAGAGGATCTCCTCTGTCTCTGAGGGCGGGTCCTCCTTCCGCGGCCACGCCACTGGTTTCCTCTGCAGTCCTCTCCAGTCGCTTTTCTGGGGCTCCTTCCTCATCCGGGTTAGAGCCACGCGCTTTGAACAGTAGATAGTCCACTGCGTCAGGCGCTCCCTCTCGGTTGTGTTGGGACATGTAATGAGTGCTTACTGTGCACCGGCACCGAGCTGAGTCTTCACATATTATCTCATTTAATCTTCCAACAACTCTGTTAGGCAGGGGGCCAAGCGGGGCCCTCTTGGCCCCCTGCCATCACTAAACTTGTTCCCTCCAACTTGACTCAACCCTCCACTGGTCCCCTGGAGATTTGTCTCCATCTTACAAGGCTATGCGTGTCCCACGGACTGGAGAAGAGACTTCTACGGTTTCTCTGACCCTCACAGCCTCTCCCTGATCTTGAGTCACTGCAGTATCGTTATTTCAGGGGAAGGTGCGCTGTGCTTTTTCCCAGCGATTCGGAGGCTCCTTAGGGCATAGATCACACCACAGTCGTAGAACATCTAGGGCTAGAGGTCGTGATAGACGTAATTTCTTCCAACACTTCATTTTATAGATGAAGAAACGAAGCCTGTAGAGGTGGAGTATGTTTTCTTGCATTCCCTCACGACTTCCTGCAGTGGGTGGATCCGTAATAAATGCTCAAAAAGTACCAAGGCCGTCTGTTTGGATCTAGCTTTGCCCCAGTCTTTGCTACAAAATCTGTGATACAAGCCTTTGTCTCTCACTCATTTTAGTTGACGGTGTTTACAATCTATAGGTATGCAACTTTAAGAAAATCTAACATGCCCACTCCCTGAGCCAGCTAACATAACATGAGTGATTCATTCTAAAATGCAGGGCTCCTTTCAATAGCTACTATATGTAGAAGATTGGATTTTAACACAGAATGCAAACTGAACTTCTCAACCACATGTCAAACTGCAGAGAATAAGGCCCTCTTGTGTTTCACTTGCCTTACAAACAAAGTGGATCTCTGAAGGAGCCATAGCCTGGCCTATTTGCCCCTGAGTCGGAACATTAATTGGTGAGTCATTCCCAAACTCCGGCTGGCTGAATGAAGGGGCAGACCGGTGAGGGTAGGTACACCCAACAGCTTGGGGGAGCCGGATTTCCAGGGGGAAAGGTGGGAGGTGGGGGGTGGCTGGGTCAGCATCCTGTCGCACTCAGCAAGGGTTCGGTCCCACTAATCCTGCCACTGGCATTCTGGGCAGTGCAGGCACAGGATGGCCTCCACCATCAATGGTGAGGCCAAAATGCTGCCCACGCCTTCCTCGCCTGGCCACTGGTCATCCGGGTCTCTCCTCTCAACCCAGCTTCTCCTCTTCATACCCCCCACCCCAGTCCTCCTCTTCCTCCCTCTCTCTGTGTGCACCTGTATGCAAGAAGAGACATAGCCATGTAATCGTGTTAAGAACTGACTTTCTATAGGTGGCTGGTTAGCTCGTTGGATAGAATGTGACACTAGCAACACCAACATCGCGGGTTTGATCTCCAAACAGGCCAATAAAGACATTCATTCTCTTGTTTCATAAAAATTAATTTTAAAAAATAGACATTTCTGGCATCTGGAAGGTTCTTGAGTGTTTGCATGAAAAAGACCCTGGCCCCTTTAAGAAGTCAGGAGACTGGGCCACCTGGGCTGGCTAAGCTTCAGACTTCAGCTCAGGTCATGATCTCAGGAGTTCGAGCCTGCACTGGGCTCTATCCTGACACCTCGGAGCCTGGAGCCTGCTTCAGACTGTCTCCCTCTCTCTCTGCCCCTCCCCCTGCTCATGCTCTGTGTCTCTCTCAAAAATAAATAAACAGTGGGGCGCCTGGGTGGCTCAGTTGGTTAAGCCTCTGACTTCGGCTCAGGTCATGATCTCATAGTTCATGGGTTCGAGTCCCGTGTCGGGCTCTGTGCTACAGCCCAGAGCCTGGAGCCTGTCTTTGGATTCTGTGTCTCCCTCTTTCTCTGACCCTCCCCTGCTCACGCTGTCTCTCTCTCTCAAAAATAAATAAAACATTAAAAAAAATTTAAATAAAAATAAAAATAAATAAATAAAATAAATAAATAAATAAATAGTAAAAAAATTAGAAAAAAAGAGAAGTCAGCTTTCCCTGCTCCGCCCCAGCCGCCTTCTGCTCACCTCCTCCCTCTGCCAACTTTTCAACACCTCAAATTTAGTCCATACTTCAGTGTTTTACACTCACTGCTCTGTTGTTCTATGATTATTCCCTACTATTTCACATTGTTATACTTTATCTAGAACACAACTTTAAAATATTAATAGTAGACGTTTAGTTTATTAAGTGACTCTTATAGGCCAGACACTGCGCTTAGCATTTGGTCCTCAGACCATCCCAAAGGTACATATTATGTTCCCATTTTGCATATGAAGAAACTGAGGCTTAGGGAAGGTGAGTACTGTGTGAACACCGCATGGAGCTTGCATCCCTCTGCCGGTTGTGGCCTCTGCGGGAGCCCGTGCAAGTCTTCCCGCCCTCCAACCAAGGGCTCTACACATCACACTCACTTGGCAAATGCCACTAACACTAACGCACTGTGCCTCCCCATCAGAGGCCTTGGAACCCAGGTTCATGGGCATTGAGATGTATCTTCCTACGGACCTGTCGTGGAATACAGAGCTCCGCATCCCTCTGTCCAGCTGCTGCCCATGATGTACTTGTCTGCGGCGAGTTCCAGAAGAGTAAGGATGACAGGGCGATAAGGGTGGTGGCCGAGATGTGCCTGGAAAGCGGTATCTGCTCCACCGAAGAAGCACTTTCCAGAACGTGAAGCTGAAAAGTGGCAGAAGCTGTTGATGTTTGGTTTGCTGCAGCTGCGGCAGCCCCAGTCTGGGAGTGCTGGTTAGGGTGCTGGGGACACTCTCAAAGTCAAGGGCAAAACCTCCTAAGCGCCGGCTTTCCCTGCCAAGTATGGACCCGCCCGGCATGTGGCAGCCTTAATTGGGCTCTCATTTATTATTGTAATGAGGATCCCTTTTCTAATGTGTTTTTCTAGCCCTCATGTGGCTGAACTGTTATTTTTCTCACTTGACTTTTTTTGCCTATGAAATGTTTTGGATAAATATGCAGCTGAAATGGCTTGTTACTGACTGTGTACATTTTTAGTTGAATGAAAAGTAAAGAAATACAGCCTTTCGCATATAAAATATTCTGTTAATGTTATATAATTTGGCCGCGGAGTATCATTTTGCTTTTATGAAAGGGTTTGGGGAAACCGGCAGGAGTAGCAGATGGCTAACACACAGTAATTATCGGTTACTAAATATCACTTATATCATACTGGTCTATTCATACAAGTATAACTACATTAAATGTATACATTTTTTTTAAAGACACTATGTAACGTGAGTGCTTGAAACAATGGCGGGACTTGAGTAGAATTCATCTAAGGTGTAAGGGATGCACGGGGCTCTGTCTGGGCCGCTACCGCCCCCTCCCCATCCCACCGTGTCCTCTGCTCTGGGTTTTCGCAGGGAGCTGGGCTCCGCGCACAAACAGCTGGGCAGGGCGGGAATGCGAGGAGGGATGTCGTGTGGAGGTCAGCACTTGAGCAGATGTTTTGAATTCTCTGCTCCGAAGCTGATGTTTAGGACCAGCCATCACAACTGCCATTCTGGGCATAATTTCTGTTTGGCTGCGAGTCAATGCGGATTCGGAGGTCCTGGGATGGAACTTGAGTTGGTCCAACAATGAGGGGCTCTCCAGCCTGTGAATCACACAGCAGTCTTCTGTTTGAGGGAAGGCGATTTTCATTCTCCAAACGACTCTCCTCAGAGTTCACAGGACTTTCAGGTCCTCTGACCTTCCTTGTCATTCTGTTTCCAGAAAACAGAGCCTGCATCCAGGTAGGTCAAGTACCTGCCATGTTGGGAGAACAAAACTACTGTTTACAGTAAGTGCCTCATCAATGTGATTGCCTCACAGTCACAGAGAAGGCACTTCAAAGTTACATCAAAGTGGGTTTAGGGTGCCCGCCAGCAAAACCTAGGGTGACAAATAGATTTCAATTCTGGTTCTGATTCTGATGAGTCTGAGGTAGAGGCCTTCTTGAAGCACCTTCTTAAGGAATCTGAAGTTGAGTCCCTAACTATGAAGAAGGGTGCTGTAATCAATTAGTGGGTGTCTGCCATCACCACAGGCATGAGAGAATAGTGACATTTTGTTGCATATTTGATAATCCAGCTTGCTAGAGACTGAATGTTTGGGTCTCACCAAACCTCATATGTTGAAACCTAATTACCAATGTGGTGGTGAGGCCTTTGTGATGTGATTAGGTCATTAGACCTTCATGAATGAAATTCGTGCTCTTATCAAAGAGCTCCCAGAGAGGTCCTTCACCCCTTCACCCAACAGAGAGAAGACAACCGTCCAGGAAGCTGGCTTTCAGCAGAAACCAAATCTACCAGTGTCTTGATCTTGGACTTCCCAGACTCCAGAACAGTGAGAAATAAGTTTCTGTGGTTTATAAGCCCCCCAGTCTACGGTACTTTGTTACAGAAGCCTAAAAGCAGCTCTGCTTATCCTTAGACCTCACCTCATTGTCACTTCCCCAAGAAAGCGTGCCGTGACTTCTTGGCCACATACTACATAGGCTCTGGGACCCACCATCAAGGTTTGATTCTGACCCTGCTACTTACAAGCTTTGGGATCTTGAGCAAATCATTTAACTCCTTTATGCTACAGTTTCCTCATGTGCAAAACGGGACCAATCCTGGCACCCACCTCCGAGGTTCATGGTGAATATACAGTAAGCGGAGACGATGACCCCACCTACGGCAGTGTCAGACGCGGCGCTAAGTCCTCCTGAAGATTTCGCCAGCTATGACTGTTTCCAGGCCAACTCAGGAGCCAGTGTGACTCAGCTGTCCTGACCAGATTGTATTTTACATTTGCAGTGTGGGTGTTTGGTTAAAGTCTGCTTTTCCTCCCCAGTGTGTGCCCCGGACACAGGAGCAGGTGACCTCCCAGGCTGGTTGACTTACCATGCATGGGAGACGGCACTGATGGTCCTGGGGGCATCTCAGCTCACCTCCAGTTGATTTTCTACTAGAACTTATGGTTGCGCCAATATTGCTGCAGGAGAAAGAGAGCTGCCGGCAGAAGCATAGGCAAGATGAAAAGGAGGAGAGGAGAGAGAAAAGGCCAGGGGTAGAGAGGAGAGGAAGGAAAAGACAAGGAGACCTAAAACGGGGAAATAGGAAAAATGAGATCACCAAATAAGCAAGTAAGGAGTGGGAGAGCCAGGGAATGGAAGGAGCGTCGGAACACTGAGGACGTGAATGTGTTGAGGGAGCCGGAAGCCTCAGGCTGTCTGACAATCCCCTGGCCTTCCGGCAGGTTCTCTGTGGGGGGCCCTGCTTGGAGGCCAAGAACATGGTCTCTGGGCTTGGACTGCCTGAGTTTGACTCCTGACCCCACACACTGCCTGGATAACCTCGGGCCAGCCACTTCTCTGAGCCCCGGTTTCCACACCTGGAACACTGTGATAAAAATTACCCACTTTACAAAATCATTGTATTACTGAGATGGCCCATGTAAAAATGTTGAAGTTGCTGGCACACAGTAAGCTGTCGATGAATCACAACAACAGTAATTGTTATTATTAGAGAATGCCAGGCAGACTCCAGACTCACTAATCCGCCCTCCCCGCTCTATGGTCTGACCCCTTGCTAGAAGCTCCGGAGTACTAAGCTTGCAGCACCACCGGGTAACTCACTTTGGCACCGCTTACTGAGGATCTCTGGGTTTCAGGCTCTGAGCTGGGTCCTGGGACATAGAGCAGGCTCCAGAGGTCACCCTGGGCCTGTGATGGGAACTGAAGCAAGTTCTCGGCACAAGCGCCCCGGTTATATTAACCTTCTTCAGCGCCTGTTTGCACTTAAAAAAAAA
>PJEM01019334.1:0-16215 GCA_004023845.1 Helogale parvula
CTTCTACTGAATTCTGCAAGCTATTTATTGTAATTTTCAACTTTTAAATTTCCATCTACTTTAAATAATTGCCATACTTTGTGGATAAACTATATTTGATAAATATCACTCCTATCCTTTGCTTAGTACCTTATATATGTTTTTCTTAAATTCTTTGACCATATTTAAGATAACTTGATTTAATGTCTTTGTTTAGTTTAAGTCCAGCCACCAGCTTCTTGGGGAACATTTTTTAATTGACTGCTTCCTTTTCTTTGTATTGGCCACACATTCTTGTTTCTTTGTATATTTTGTAGTTTTTAAACATGGATATATTAAATAATATATAATATGACAATTCTGGAAATCAGGCTCCCTCTAGCATTTTTGTTAGTGCTATTTGTTTGTTTAGAGACATTTCAAATTTAATTATGTAAAGAATGTCTTTCTGTAATTGAATTTTCACTGAAATTTCTGTTTGGCTAACTTAGTGAACAGCTAATAATTGTATAGTGATTTCCTTAGAAATTTGTGATTAATAACCTTCCTAATTTTTGCTGACGATTTCTGTATGTTGACTGTGGTATACCTACAATTCTCCGCCAAATGTTCAGGCTTTAACCTGTGCAAAACCTTCTAGGAATATATGAAAATTATTCAGCCTCGGCGGACTTTGTATTCCCCAAGTTTTTTGTTTTTTTCATTTAGGTCTTTTGGTTGGCCTATGGTTTGCCCCAACTGTTACTCACTGTCTCGAGCATCTGTCATGTTAAACAATTGCCACTGATTGTTTTCAGCAGATGCCTACCAGAAAAATATATCTGGCCATTGGTGAATTCTGAGTCAGGTCAAATTAAGATAAGTTCGTTTTTTTTTTTTCCTTTTTTTTACACAAATTTCAGGGAATTACCAAACAGGTCAAATATTGACAATTGAGAATGGGGCTTAACAGAGTTCTATCTCATATGCATCTTTTAATGCTGTCATGGTGCTGCTTTTCACTATGATTTCAGGCGGTTGGTTTTCTTGTTTAGTTGTGAGCAGAGAGAGAGAGAGAGAGAGACAATAGGGCAACTTAAATGTCACAATACTCAGTGCTCTAGTGCCTTCATTTCTAGGTTTCTTAACGTGGAATCCTCATCAAAGTTGTCTTCAGAAACCCCCTTATCAGGGTAAGAAGGGGATTCCTTAAAGATCTGAGATATTTCTTAAATACTTAGTATTCTTCTACTTCCACTCCTTTCCTCTCTTCCTACCATCTACCATACACCCCTGGCTTCACAGTCCATCAATCTGCAGGACGTTTATTTTAAGGACCCCTTTACCGTAAGACAATCTTCATGTCTTGCTGATCTTCCCACTCTTTGCCTAGCACACCATTCATTAGGGCAAACATGGAATGCAGTGCAGTGTTGTTACTTTCTCCTGCTTAGACGCTTGCTTATAATATTGCAGTAAGTGATTAAGGGTGAACTTTTTCATTTTGACTTGCTGTTTTTAATCCATTACTCCAACACCTGCCCTCTCAGCTATCTCTCCACCTCAAGTGTATTCCTACAGTACGATTCTATGTATATACATGTCTATAAATATTTCTAAATGGTTATCTGTATCCATATTAAGTTAAAAGTGAGATAATTCTGCTGTCTGTAACGCTGATCAGTGACCATATTATGTTAGTCTCTTTTACTTTTTTATATGTAATCTCTCATTCCAAAACTGAGAAAACTGACTCCTACCATACTTCATTAATTTACTTAATTATTCAGTTCCTCTGTATATGTATCATGATATCAGAATTATTAACCCATACTCATGAAAAGCGACTTTATCAACTAGATGCAGTTCTCATTGTCAGTTCCCATTTGGTCTGAGAGATTACATTCACCTCCAAAATCACTTAAGTTAGCAGTCTCTGGTACCCCTTCCAGTGAGGTCAACATATTTCTAATACAGTTGTGGGTTTTTTTTTTGTATATATTCTACATCCTATTCTGAAATCGTCTGCTGTTAAAGGATTTATTTTTTTTATTTGTTAAGTTTCAATTATCGTGCTCTAAAATTCCAAGTATTTACAAATCTGCAGTGTCATCCGGCCATCCTTATGGCTCCACTTATTCAACCTTCTTATCTGCTTTGCAGGGACACTTGGGTGTCACTAATTTCTTTACAATTATTACAATTTTACATTTTCCAGAATATCATGTAAATGGAAAAATAGTTTCCATTGCTCTGCTTACTTGCCAACAACTAGTATTGCCAGGGTTTGGGTTTTAGGCATTCTAACAGGTGAGAACTTCCATGGTACCCTAATCCCTAATGACAAGTGATTTTGAGCTTCACTTCAAATGATTAATTGCCATCTGAATGTCTTCTTTGGTGAGGTGTCTATTCAGATATTTTGCACATTTCAATTGGATTTTTTTGGCTTCATCACTGAGTTTTTAGAGTTCTTTGTATAATTTACATGTTTTCTATAGATTAATAAAATATAATTCACATACAATGTTATATTAGTTTTAGGTTTACAAATAATTTAATAATTCTATATATGATTTCTACATATTATTAAATGCTCATCAAAATAAGTGAGCTCTTAATCTCATTTATCTATTTTACCCATTCCCCTATCTACCTTCCCTCTGACAGGCAAAAAGCTGATGGCTATTGTTTGTTCCCTGTATTTAAGAGTCTGTTTATTTGTCTCCTATGTTTGTTGGTTCATTTGTTTAAGTTCCATATATAAATGAAATCATATGGTATTTGTCTTTCTCTGACTGACTTATTTCATTTAGCGTTCTACCCTCTAGGTCCACCTATGTTGTTACAAATGGCAAAATCTCATTCCTTTTTTAGGGCTGAATAATACTCCATTGTGAATATATGTCTATTTGTGTGTGTGTGTGTGTGTGTGTGTACATATACACATCTTTATCCATTCTTCTGTTGATGGACACTTGGGTTGCTTCTATATCTCAGCTATCATAATTAATGCTGTAGTGAACACAGGTGTACATATCTTTTTGAATTTGCATTCTCTTTTTCTTTAAATACCCAGTAGTATAATTATTGGATCATGTGTCCCATTCTATTTTTAAATTTTAGGAGCCTCTGTTTTCCACAGTGGCTGCCCCAATTTGAATTACCTCCAACAGTGTACTAGAGTTCCTTTTTTCCACATTCTTACCAACACTTGTTATTTTTTTTTTAATCTTTATTTATTTTTATAGGGATATAGAGAACAAGCAGGGGAGGGACAGAGAGAGGGAGATAGAATACTAAGCAGGCTCTCTGCATGGTCAGCTCAGAGCCCAATGTGGACATGATGACCTGAGCCAAAATCAAGAGTCAGATGCTTAACCAACTGAGCCACCAGGCACTCAACGTTTGTTATGTCTTCTGGTTTTTATTTTAGGCATTCTGGAAGTTGCAAGCTCATTCATATTCACTGTAGTTCTGATTTACATTTTCTGATGATTATTGATGTTGAGCATCTTTTCATGTGTCATCTTGTCCATCTGTATGTACTCTGTGAAAAAATGTTTGATCATATTTTCTGCCTGTTTTTAAATAGTACTGTTTGAGGGGGTTTTGTGCATATATTTTGAGTTATATAAGTTCTTTACATATTTTGGATATTACCCCTTATTGGATATGATTTGCAAGTATCTTCTCCTAGTCATTAGGTTGCCCTTTTGTTTTTCTGATAATTTCTTTTGTTGTCAAACACTTTCTATTTAATATGGTCTTAGTAATTATTTTTGCTTTTGTTTTCCATCCCTGAGGAAAATAAAATGTTGCTAAGCTGATGTCAGAGAATTTACTGCGTATGTTTACCTCTAGGCGTTTTATGATTTCAGGTACCACATTTAGATGTTTAATCCATTTTACGTTTATTTTGTGTATGGTGCAAGAAAGTGGTTCAGGTTTCCTAGCACCATTTGTTGAAGAGACTGTCTTTTTCCCATTGTATATTCTTACCTCCTTTGTCACAGATTAATTAATTATATAAATGTGGGTTTATTACTAAGCTCTCTATTCTGTTTCATTGATTTATGTGTCTATTTTTGTGTGAGTACTGTTTTGTTACAGCTTTGGAGTATATCATTAAATCTGGAATTGTGATACCTCCAGTTTTTTCTTTCTTAAGGTTGTTTTGTGGTTTCATACAAATTTCAGTGCCATTTGTTCTAGCTTTGTGAAAAATGTCATTGGTAGTTTGGTAGAGAATGGACTAAATGTGTAGATTGCTTTGGATAGAATGGGCATGTTAACAATATTAGGTCTTCCAATCTGGGAGCATGGAATATCTATCCATTTTTTGTATCATCTTTAATTTCTTTCATAGTGTTTTATAGTTTTTAGAGTGTAGATCTTTCACCTCACCATGTTGGCTAAGTTTACTCCTAAGGCATTTTATTATTTTTGATGTAATTTCAAATGAGATTGTTTTAATTTCTCTGCTTCTTTATTAGTGGATAGAAAGGCAGTCAATTTCTGTATATTAGTTTTCTATCCTGTAACTTTACTAAATTAACAGTTCTAGTAGTTTTTTTTTTTTTTGTGGAGTCTTTAGGGTTTTCTATATATAATATCATGTCTTCTGCAAATAGTTTTACTTATTCCTTACCAGTCTGAATGCCCTTTATTCTTTTTTCTTGTTTGATTGCTGTGGCTCGCACTTCCAGCACTATGTTGAATAAAAGTGGTGTGAGTAGATATCATTGTGTGGGTCCTGATTTTAGAGGAAAAGCCCTCAGTTTCTCACCACTGATTATGATGTTATCTGTGAGTTTTTCATATGTGGCCTTTATTATGTTGAGATAGGTTCTCTCTGAACCTACTTTGTTGGAAGTTTTTATCATGAATGGATATTGTACTTTGTCAAATGCTTTTTTTCTGCACCTACTGAGTTGATCATATGATCACCCTTGTTCATCCATGGTTTTTATCTTTTCTTTTGTTAACGCATGTTGATCTGCAAATACTGTACTACCCTTACATCCATATCTTTATCAAGCATGACCTCATCATAACTTAATTACATCTGCACCAATTCTCCTAAATAATGTCATATACACAAGTTTAAGATAGACATGTATATTGTTTAAGTTTGTTGGTAAGTCACTCTATTCTCTTCACATGCATGGGGGCCGCCTGGGTGGCTCAGTTGGTTAAGCGTCCAACTTAGGCTCCAGTCATGATATCACAATTCATGGGTTTGAGCCCCATACTGGGTTCTGTGCTGACAGCTCAGAGCCTGGAGACTGCTTCTGATTCTGTGTCTTCCTCTCTCTCTGTCCCTCCCCCACTCACGCTTGTCTGTCTCTCAAAAAAAAAAAAAACATGGAAAATATATGATTCCTTAAGTTTTCCAACAACTTTTGGAAAACAGGATCCTTCACAGTTCAGAGATCTTTATGCATTTTTTTCCAAATTTATGTAAGACAAGAATGCTAAATGGGACTGATTTAAGGTAAATGCTCTTCCTCAGATAAAATTATAGTAAAGTCTTTTCTCATAAATTAGCTTATTGTTATGAAGAACGTTCTCTGAATATTTGAAAATGTATATGTTAATGATGGAATAATAGCCACCCAAAGATATCAGGTCTTAATTACTAGAACCTGTAAATGTGACCTCAGAAGGAAGAAGGCTCTTTTCAGATGTGTTAAATGTACTGACATGCATATTATCATGAATATTCCAGGTGGGCCCTAAATTCAATCATATGTGTCCTCATCAGAAGCATGTAAAAGAAGAGGAGACAATGTGGCCCCAGAAGCATAGATTGGAATTATATGGCCATAGTCAGGGATGCAGTGGCCATCTGGACCTGGAAGAGCAAGAAATGGAGACTCCCCTCAGATCTCCTGAGGAAGCACACTCTTGATGACCCTTTCAGGTCAGTGAAATTGATTTTTAACCAGAACTGTAAGATATACATCTTATTTAAGTCTTAGAGTTTATGATGATTTGTTACAGCAGCCCTAAGAAACTAATATGTCTACTTTTCCCATTCCTAACACCAGAGGGGACCTTTCTTGTCCCTTAATTATGAGAACTTGTTGATATTTCTGGATATAAAACTCATGAAATTTGGGGGTTCCCTCGAGAATGTAGCACCCAGGAATTTCACACTCAAGTTGCTAGATTTGATGAACTAATCAATATTACTACTAAAGAGGCCTTAGCATTTTATGGCTTCTGTAGCTTTTTCTCTTGGGAAGCAGATTTTTGCTGTGACCATGTGAGTTCATCTGTTTTTTCTAGACTTTGGGATGGTGATTTACCCTAAAAACTCGATTCCATATTCAATCTCAAAAGTTACCTTAATTTCTGGGTTTTTCAGGATTTTCCTGTTGTGTGTCTTAGAGGGATGACCTTGATGTTTTTTGTGTGATAGGGCTAAAACCAGAAGTCCTGTTAGGTATACCTTTTATAAGTTATAAACAAAACAAGTATAATATTCAAATTATGGGAAAAAATTTACTGTGGTATATTATCTGAATTCTTTCAATCTAAAAAACAATACAGATAAATGTATTTATGAAAATCATTGTCATGTTTATAATTAAATGTAGTATTTAATTCAAATTTATGAAATTTCTGTCTAGTAAATTACCTTCCTTTTTCCATTTCATAGAGTTACCTATAGTTTGATTTAAAGCTCTAATAGAGTTTTAGATTTGTTTTTATAAGTATGCTTTATTTAGATATCATTAGCTGATAGTGTATAATTAAAATGTGGTTTTGCACCGTATAAGTGCTTTATGGGTAAATGCATTGTATGAAGCTCTTCTATAAATGGTGTCTGTGAAGAAAATGAGCATTTAAATATTTGCAAATTTCAAGCAAGTTTTATTTCTGGAAAGAATATATTATGGTTAAAAATAATTAAGAAAATAATGGAGTGAATCTATCTTTAATGAGCTCTCTTCTATTGTGTATATTTATCTTTCACAATCATAATTAATACTGAGATGCAATTTGTTAGCAAAATCCTGAACACATTTCATTTGTAGTGGAATCTCCTTTAATAGTATTAGTCAAAATGTATGATAAATAATTTGTATTTAGTACAAACATTTTCTATTTTAATGACTGAGTTAGTTTGAATATTTCTTATTACTTTAACATGCACTTCACTTTATGTCATTGCCAGCATTGTCCTTGTCACAAGTAAGGGCACCAATGGACAAGAGCTATTCTGCTTTCACTGTTAAATAAGACTTGTTTTTATCAAAACTATAAAATGTTCTACTTAAATAGCCATGTTCAACAGAACAGTCTGGTATCTTGATTAGGTAAGATTCTGACAGATGCATTCATATGTCAGAACTCTACAAAGTGTTCAACTTCATTTGTACATGTTGTTACACAGTAATCGTACCACAATTAAATAGTTAAAAATACTATGAAAGCAAACTAGAGTACTAGATGCATTCATTGGCTGGGTATTTTCATATAATGTACTTAGTGCTATGAATGACAATGCAAAGGGCACAATGAAAGTACTACATAGAGACACATAGCTTCATTGCTGTTAGAGAAGGCTTACAGAGGATTTGAATGTAAGATGAAGTAAAGGGATAAATAGTTTATTAGCTTCCTAGAGCTGCCATAATGATTTACTACAAACAGTGGCTTAAACCAATCGGAGTTTGTTTTCTTACGGTTTGGGAAAAGTCTAAAATGAAAATGTCAGTCCTGTAACACTTTCCTGAAATTGTCAAGGAAAAATCCTTTTTTTTTCTTACCTTTTAGCTTCACAGTTCACTAATAATACTTAGCATTACTTGGCTCAGTTACAGTTACATCTTTGCAATTTCTGCCTCAGCTTTAGATGGCCATCTTTTCTCCATATTCTTCAGTATCTTTGCATCAAAATTTCCTTCTCCTTTATCTCACAATGACAGTAGTCATTGGATATAGAGTCTACTCTTACCAAGCATAACCCCATCATAATCTCTTTCTAAATAATGCCACATTTACAGGTTCAAGATGGACACGTATTTGTTGAAGTTTCATGGTAAGTCACCATATTCTGTTCCAAAGCATGGAAATCACATAATTTCCTGAGTTTTAGAACATCTGTGGGAAAACAGAGTCTCACATATTTAGACCTCTTAGGGAGTCTAAAGGCAAAGATGGACTCTACCTGGTCTATCGACCATATTCTTGTGGGAAAATGAGTGAACTTTTGTGATTGTAGTGGCTGTTTTGAGAAACCTTTAACTTAGCTAAGTCCACCTTAAGGGATGCCCTTATCTGAGAGGTCCCAAACCACTCAAAGACAAAGGAATGCCTACTTTAGTATTCAGAAGCTTCTAAAAGATAAAATAACTACAAAATAGTTCTAAAAAAATTTTTACAGTATGCAAATTTAACTTAGTCCATATGTCATAAACCTTTTGAGTTTTGTATCTGAGACATGGCTATTTTTTAATAAAACCTATGTGATCTCTGCTTACAAATATCATATATACACATATAACAAATGTATAAACATGTAAAGAGTTCTATTTAGTTGGATTATAGAAAAATAAGTGCTTACGTATTTAAGAAATACAGGATTAACCCAAAGGTTTTTCAAGTTCACATGAATCAGGGTAATCTTTAATATATAAAAACTAGTATTGACAACTCTGAATACATGGCTGTTTTTATTGAATCAACAAATTAAACTAAACATAATTGCAAACATATAACTTGTTCTACCTTGGTTTTCTAATCCAAAAGCTCATAATCTCTATGTTAAAAATTTGTCAACAAGAAAAATGAGATGATTAGTTAATGTCTAATCCAAGAATAATGAGTAACAATGAATATTTTAAATAAATGTAAATGAGCACAAAATTTCTACTCAAACTAAATAATGACTAGATTATTTCCAAATAAGATAATATACTGAAACATTACCAAATTTATCAATTTGGACTTTTAAGTTTTAGTGAGAGACAAAAGATATTTGGGTTTATTGCTATTTTGCTATATTAAAAATTATACTATAAAAATATGTCTCCATCATTAGGAATTTATTAACTTGCCAGTCCTAGGATGCTTACTTCTCAGTTTTCATTAGGAGTTAAGGATTATTTGGGCTAAGAAACTATTGGAAGTAAGAATGAAAGAAATAAGTTGTGTATAAAATGTAGGTAAAAAATAGAATATGTTTTTGAATAAGGGAAAGCCTAAAGGATGTGGATTTTTATTTTTTTAAAGGGGAAACAAGTAATTTTCTCTGAAAATATTCCATGGTGTGGAAAATACATCTTGAGAAAGAACTTTTTTATGTGTTCAAGCTAAAATTAAAATAGATTAAGTTAGAGAATTGTTTTTCCTTTATTTTAAGAGGGCAGCAGGAAGTGAGAGAGAGGGAGAGAGAATCGCAAGCTCTGTGCGGTCAGTGCAAAGCCCCACATAGGGCTTGATCCCACAAACTGTGGAATCATGACCTGAGCCAAAATCAAGTCAGACACTTAAGTGACTGAGCCACTCAAAAAAAAGAGTTTTAATATCAAATGCACACTATTACAGAATTAGAAAGTTGTTTTCTGTTAAAAGGAAAAAAGATTTTTTTTAAGATTATTGGTCTGAACTCAATGAGAAATTATAAACAGTTTGTCTTTAATGTAATCTATATAGAAAACAAAGATTGTTTCTGATGAATAATTTTCTGAAGTCAGTATATCTTTATCAAGACTTTGATTACTTAAAAGATTTAAAAGGCAGATACAGAAAGTTACACAGTTGTAAATGCCTTTGCTATTTTTCTAATTGTCATTTTGAATGAATTATTTTTCCACAGTGACCCAATTTCGTAAAGTGTTTTAAATCTTTTGACATTTAAAAAACACAAAATTTTGAATGAAATAAAAAGATAAGTTTTCATTCAGTTATTTGATAAATTAAGTGGAAATACTGTCAGGTATAATTTTTACCTTTATAGGTCATATTTTATGGCATATATATACATGTATATATATATATATATATATGTTTCATTTCAAATGAGTAAGAAATGTGAAATTTCTAAAAATCTGGTCTATCCTATTATAATGTTGTTATTCATAATTTGTTATTGTTTTACAATTGGCACAGAGGGGTGCCTAGGTGGCTCATGTCATGATCTCATGGTTCATGAGTTCAAGCCCTACATCAGGCTCTCTACTATCAGCACAGAGCCTGCGTCAGACCCTCCATCCCCCTTGTACCTTCCCCACTTGTGCTTGTTGTCTCTCAAAAACAAACATAAAAAAATTTTTAAGTATGTCACAGAAATCACCAAATCTCCGTGTTAAGTGTATAAACTCTTATCAGAACTCTTACCAGGGCTCTTTTTAAATCCTGTGTCACTCACAGTTATCATTTTACTCTGATGCTTTTGCAAAAGTATTTCTGCACAAATGAGTCATCCTCAAAGGATTCATGGGAAAGATCCTGACAAGTACTCTAAAATTTAACATTATAAGACTGAACTGGGTAAGAGTTTCTAAAATTCTAATGGAAAATTGATTCATAAAACTGATAATCCAAGATGAAGCAAAGTTAAAAATTACAATTCTTACGACTTCATTTAAAACATTGCTGACTCTTTAATGTTTTGAGTTCCAGATTTAAAATACCCTTTTCCTTTTTTAAGAAATATATAAATTTGGTAAAGTATATCTTTGCAACAAAGTTCGATACATTAATCATTTTTTACCTGATCTCTGCAAGATTCAGAAATCAATTAAATATTCTTACTTTTCATGACAACGTATGTGTTTACACAAGTTCAATAAAAATCTGTTCTCCTTGTACCAGGACATAATTGCACAAATCCTTAGCTTGGCCTTCTAGCCTTAAGAGGTTTTAAAAGTCCAATCTAAGATTCCTTATGAAAAGTTCCAACAAAGCAGATTTAAAAGAATCTATCTGGATCAATAACTTTTCTTGCTTCACTTTGTAAATAATCAAGCCAAGTTTATTAAAACTAAACCACAGTAAGACTGATTTATTTGCAAATAAGTTATCTATGAGATAAATGAGCTGATTATATATAGAGATATTATGTTTCAGGAATATACATTTTTAGAGATCAGATTTAGATCTGCTATGACTGTATTTCAGGTTTTGTTATGTGTGGACAAGCTTCATGACTCTCGTTACATGAGCCATTCAAGAAAGTTCAACAGAGGACCTTCTGAATTCATCAAAAACTGTCAAGCTAGAAAAATCCATTAGATTAAAACTGCCATCCTCATATTATCAGCTGAAAATGCTTTGAAACCACCCTCTAGAAATCCTCTCCACTGGATGTATTCCAAACCTAGAAAGTAAGTTTTTAATTTCCTCAAACTATTTACTTTTTTTAAATTTTAATATAGATTACTCTAAGTATCTGATTATTCCCATCCTATAAAGGCCTTATTTAGGTGGAAGTTCACCTGCAATACTGTGGCTGAAAAAGGATAGTATGAATCTGATAACGTATGCTAACACTTCATATTATGCTCAGAAAAAATTAAGAACCAATTACACATCATTCAAAAAAATTGTAGATTGCCTTAAATGGTTAAATCTTGGCTCCAGGGAATGTGCTCCAAGAAATTTTTATTCATTCACTATTATCCTCTGTTGATTCATCATATTAATCTCTCTAATGCATTATATGCTCTCAGGGGGTTTTATGGTCTGTTAGCAACTACTCAAACACCAAATGGTATCCATCACGATCAGACAACTAATCATGGGAGAGTTCACAACGTTGTGTAGGAAGATACTGAGCTCACCTTCTCCCACAGATTGGATGAATTTACACCTACATATAAAGCAATCCTCCTAAAGGAAAACTGAAAGCTGATTAAACAGCTTCAGCACAATGATAGAGGGGCAACATGGAAAAAGGCAGGAAAATCATGATAATGAAGAGAACCGGACCCCCAATAACAAATTGCAGGACAGAGAAGTATTACCCAGGAGCCATGTGCAAACTCCGCCACCTAGAGGGTCCAACACATAAGCATGGAATGACGGACACTTTACCTGAGATTGAGGCGCCATTAAACACCATATTTTATGTTCCCCCTTCACCTTAGTTGCATGGGTGGAAACAGGGTCCAGGAACTCTGAACTCTAGCCAAACTGCTAAAGCTGATCCAGTATACCCAAGCCTCTGGTCCATTCCAGCTCCAGGTGTCCCGCCAAGGTGACCCCAATGCACCCTGATACTCTCTGGCCTTCATCTACTCCAGTTGGGCTGCCAACACCACCAGACTACGCAGTGATGTCCCTATATAAGGCCACGTTTTCAGGACCAAAAGAGATAACAGCTTCATGCAATTCATAGAAACAAACACAGGAAGTCAAAACAAATGAGCCAGAAGAATGTATTCAAAACCCCAGGGGAAACAATACCTAAGTAAATAGATAGAAATAAGTTACCTGACAGTGAATATAATGTAATGATCATAGAAATGATCACAAAACTGTGGAAAGAATGGAACAGCACTGTGAGAACTTTGACAAAGACTTAACATGAGAATAGTTTTTTAAATTTTTAGTAGGCCCTTCTTATTCCAGTAGGCTGCCTTTCAAAACATTGATCCTCTAGGGCAACAGCAAGCATACTAACATTCACATCACAAAGGTCCCAGAAGAAAAAAGAGAAGAAAGGCACACAAAACTTAATTGAAGAAATAATGGCAGAAAATGTCCCTAACATGGGAGAGGAGAATCCAGATCCAAAAAGTACAGTGTTCTGAACAAGATGAACCCAAAGAGATCCACACCAAGACATTGCAAAATTAAAATGCAAAAGTAAAATAAAGACATCAAGAGAAAAATTTATATAAAAGAGAAATTCCGTAAGCTTATTCATCAGAAACTTTGAAGGCCAGTAGAAAGTGGCAGGATAAGGGCTCCTGGGGGGCTTGGGTCATGATCTTGCAGTTTGTGGGTTCTAGCCCCATGTCAGGCCCTCAGAGCCTGGAGCCTGTCTTCAGATTCTGTGTCTCCCTCTCTCAAAAATAAATAAAAAACATTAAAGTACTGAAACGAAAAACTTACAAATAAGAATATAAGAAAGATACTCAGACAAGCAAAAGTAGATGGATTTCATGACGCAAACCATCAGGATATATTAAAAAGACTTCTATAAAAGACAAAAACTAGAAATAAAATAATATATATAAAATAACCTGTCACTGGGTAAAGACAAATAGATGGCTGTTTAATGCCTTTTCTATATAGGAAAGCTAATATGAAGGTTAACAGAAAAAAATAGCAAAATCAACTACAAAATGTATTCAAGAGATGCACATAATAAAAAGATGCATAATGACCAAAACATACAATGGGAGGGAGTGAATATATACTGTTTTTTTAAACGCATTCAAACTTAGAACATTCTATTTTAAGCTGACAGTGTCTTAAGTCCATATATATAAGCCTCATGATAACCACAAAACAAAAACTTACAGAAGATATAAAAAGAAAAAAATCCAAGCATAATACTAAAAAAGTCTGCACATAACAAATGGAAGAGAATAAGAAAGGAAGAACAAAATGATCAGAGAATACTTAGCCAATAGGCAATAAGTAATACCTATCAGTAATTACTTGAACTATAATTGGACTTAATGGTCCATTCAACAGGCATAAAATAGTTAAATGGATTAAAAAAAAAAAAACAGACCCAATGTGCTGCCTACAAGAGACTCCCTTAAAAGGAAACGGAAATATCAAATACATAAAGTGCAAATGGAAACCAAGCTGGACGTGAAATACTTAGACAAACAGACTTTAAAACAAGTCACAATAAATTCAAGGAAATTGAAATTATGTAAATTATCTTTTCTGACTACAGTGGTATAAAATGAGAAAAATACAGGAAAAAAAACTGGAAAAAACACAAACATGGAAACTATACATTTGGAAACAAATGTAAGCACTACTTAAAATCTGCAGGACATAGCAAAAGAAGTTCTAAGAGGAAAGTTCATAGTGAGACAAACTAACTTCAAGAAACAAACAAAAAAAAAAAAAAAAAAAAAAAAAAAAAAAAAAAAAAAAAAAAAAAAAAAAAAAAAAAAAAAAAAAAAAAAAAAAAAAAAAAAAAAAAAAAAAAAAAAAAAAAAAAAAAAAAGAAGAAAGCTTCTAACTTTACCCCTAAAAGAAATAGGAAAAGAACAAAACCCAACGTTAGTAGACAGAAGGAAATAGTAAAGATCGCCACAGAAATAACTGAAATAGATTCTAAAAAGAAACAGAAAAGATCAATAAAAGTAAAAGACAAAATTGATAAACCTCTAGACAAGAAAGAAAAAAGAGAAGATCCAAATAAAATCAGAAAGAAAGGGAATTTACAACTGACAATACAGAAATACAAAGGAGAGTAAGAACCTACTAGAATTATACCCTGACAAATTGGTGAACCTAGAAGAAATGGACTAATTCCCAGAAACAGTCTCCAAGGCTGATCATGAATAAATCACAAATCTGAATACACCAATTACAAGTAATAAAATGGAACCAATAATTTAACACCACCCTCCCCCCAAAAATGCCCAGGACCAGAAAGTTTTACAAGCAAATTCGACCAACATTCCCTGCCACCCCTAAAAAAAGTAGTGCCTATTCTTCTTAAATTATTCCCCCAAAATGAGAAGGAAGGACACTACCAAATTTATTTTTGGAGTCTAGCATAACTCTGATATCAAAATCAGATATAGATACCACAACAAAATTACAGACCAAGATCTTTGATGAAAAATAATTGTAACCATGGCAAAATGTGATTTATTCCAGGGATGTAAGTACATCTACAAGTGAATCATCATCATACACTTCATGAACAAAATGAAGGATAAAAATTATATCCCAAGAGATGCAGAAAAGGCATTCGGCAAAATTTCACAGACATTTATGATAAAAACCCTTGTAAAAGTGGGTATAGAAGGAAAGCATCTTAACACAATAAAGACATATACTCCAAACCCATAGCTAACAGTATACTCAATGATGAAAAGCTGAAATTTTTCCTCTAAGATTCAAAATAAAGATACCCAGTCTTGCCACTTGTATTCAAAAGCTACTAGAGGTCTGAGCCGGATCAATTAAAAAAATCATAAAGTACACTCATATTGGAAAGGAAGAAATAAACCTATTTGTAGATGACATAAAACTATATAAAAACCCTAAGCCACATATATATACACACACACACACATATATATCCATCCATCCAAACTATTAGTACCAATAAATGAATTAGGTAAAGTTATAGGAGACAGAATTAACATACAGGAATTGGTTGTGTTTTTATACACATATAACATTCTACCAAAGGAGAAATTAAGTAAACAGTTCCATGCACAATTGCATCAAAAAGAAGAAAATACCTGGGAATAAATTTAACCTACAAGGTAATAACCTATACCCTAAAAACTATAAGACATTGAGAAAAAGGAAGTGAAGATGACACAAATGAATGGAAAGAGAGTCTGTGCTCATAGATTAGAAGAGTTAGAAGAATTATTATTGTTAAAATGTCTGTACTACCCAGTCTATATAATTAATTCCCTGTCAAAATACCAATGGCGTTTTTTACAGAACTAGAATGAGAAGACCTAAAATACAATCACAAAACATTGAATAGCCATAGCAGTCTTGACAATGAATAAAGAATGTATCATGCTACCTGACTTCAAACTATACTACAATGCTGTGGTAACCAAAACTGTACAGAACTCTCATGAAAACAGACACATAGATCAATGGAATAGAAAGTCCATAAATAAAACCATGTAAGCATGATAAATTAACAAATGAGGCATGAATATACAAAGGGGAAATCAGTCCTTTTGACAGATAGTACTGGGAAACTGAATAGCTATATGCAAAAGCATAAACCTGGACCACAAGGTTAGAACATATACAAAAATAATTTCAAGATGGACTAAAGACTTCAATGTAAGACCTATAACCAAAAAACTCCTAGAAGAAAATAGCAGTTATCTCTTGAACATAAGTATTAGCAAAATTTGTTTGCATTTGTCTCTTCATAAAGGGCAACAAAACTACAATAAACAGGACTACATCAAACTGAAAAGCTTTTTCACAGTGAATGAAACAACAGAATGAAAAGGGTATGTACTGAATGAAGAACATATTTGCAAATCATACATCTAATAAGGGGTTAATGTTCAAATTATATAAAGAACTTAATATCAAAACAATCCAAATAAAAAA
>PJEM01019335.1:5879-16302 GCA_004023845.1 Helogale parvula
GGGGGGGGGGGGGGGGGGACTCTTTACAAATGGAAATTGCCTTTATAAATGTAAATTTCTTTTACAAAAACCCTTGTGCCTGGTTTTTTAGAGCTTTTCCTGAATCTGCTGATTTTCAATGGCTTTTAGCTCAAAGCAACCCAAAGGCCAAAGAGGCCTATGGTGGGGTGGCATGTGCTCGGTGCCCCAAACCCGCCTCTCCCCCGCACCCGCCTCGGAACTGCCCCCAGCCGCTGCGAGGCACTGCTGCTGGAGTTGACCCTGGGTATCTCGCCGGCCCTGACCTAGAGGCTCAGGGTGGCCAACGGCTGAGGGAGGGCTGTAGCGGGGGTGGGGGGGGGGGAGGGGCCTTAGAGCCCCGGGGCCAAGGCCAATCCGTCAGTGTTAATGTTTGTCTCCTTCTCAGCCTCGGAACTGCCTCTCCAGGGGCGCCTGGGGGCTCAGTCGGTTCAGCATCCGACTTCACCTCAGGTCATGATTTCACTGGTTTCGTGGGTTCGAGCCCCGCGTCAGGGCTCTGGACTGACAGCTCGGAGCCTGGAGCCTGTTTTGGATTCTTTGTATCCCTCTCTCTCTGACCCTCCCCTGCTCGCACAGTCTCTCAAAAATAAATAAAAAACATTAAAAAAAATTTAAAGGAAAAAACAGAAGTGCCTCTCCAAACACAGCCAGCCCTCATTCCAAGCAGAACCATCTGAGGCGTCCCTGGAGAGGTAGCTGTGTGTGTGTGTGTATGTGTGTGTGTGTGTGTCTCAAAGATTCAACAGCTTGGAAAGAAAATCCAGTGTAGACTGAACCGCATACTTGGCAAGCCTTATGAAGAAGATTTGGCGAATTGCTTCAAAAGCATTACCATCGATCAACTCCGGTCTGGTTATACGAGTTACAAGAATTTGTCTTAAGAGAATCAGAGGGGTACCTGGGGGCTCAGCAGGTGAAGCCTCCGCCTCTTGGCGTTGGCTCAGGTCAGGATCCCTCGGTGCACGGGCTCTGCGCTGACGGCCAGGAGCCGGCTTGGGAAACTCTCCCCCTCTCTCTGCCCCTCCCCCACCGCTGGTGTGTTCGTGGCTCTCTCGCTCTGTCTCTCAAAGTAGGTACATAGAAAGAAATTTTTTTAAAAAGAAGATAATCAGGTGTGTGGAGAAACACGGATGTGCATGGCCGTGCTCGTAGCTGCATTGATGCACAGCGAAGATGGAATAAACGTGGATGCCCAGCGATAGGGGAATTAACTCACCAGTAGCGACAGCCCTATGGCGGGCACCGTGCGGTCATCAAAAAAGCAGACTGGTCTTTGCCTGGGGTGCAGGGGGGTGAGGCCACCCTGGGGCTTCTCCAAGCCATTAGAAATTGACAAGAGGCCACCCGGGTCCCAGGCAAGGCTTTCCTGGGGCTTATGATCCAGCATGGGGGTGGAGGGGCACCCCGAGCAAAGGATCCTCAGGCCGACTCCCCGTGGAGCGTGTTTGAAAGGAGCATCAGACTCTTGATCTCGGCTCAGGTCAAGACCCGTGGTTCGTGGGATCAAGCCCCGCAGCTGGCTTTGGAGTCTCTCTCTCCCCTCACTCCGCCCCGCCCCACCTTTCTCCCAATGGATAAATAAACGTTTAAAAAAATGTAAAAAAAAAAAAAAAAAGAACCATGTCATCATCAAGCCGTGTTTCAAAAATATGTAATTCAACAGCAAATAATATCGAAATTGCAAAGTGCAGGGGGAAGGGGCAGTTTGGTCCAGCCTCTCTGGAGAACGGTTGGCGATGAGCTGGAACACAGAAATTGCCCGTAACCTTTCTAGGTCTAATCTTACCGAGTAAACAGCCGTCGGGGTCTTACCTGCAGCAGTCCCTGGCCGTTACACCCAAACAGGATCCCACCTGGCAGTTCCCTAGGAGGCCCCCTGTGACCCGGCCGCCATCTAGAACCATCTCTGCAGTCCTGGACTCTCGCCGCCTGTAGCCGCCTTGGTCTTGCTCCAAGCGGCTTCCTACCCTCAGGCCCCTGTATTTGCAGATCTGCTCACCTGCCATGCCTCCGGTCCCTGCGCAAATGTCATCTCCTCACAGGGCTTCCTGGCCACCTTCTCAGACTCTGTCCCCACAGGGTGCCAGGACACGCGGGGGGGGTGGGGGGGGGTGGGGCACGGGAGAGGAGCCGACGTATGTTTGCGGGAAGGAAATCTGAATGATCCAAGTTTGGGATGTAGAATCTGAAATAGAGGCACCGGGAAAGAATATGGGGAAATCTCTGTATAAGCCTAGAGCGGGGACTATTTTCTCTACGAGTTAATATTCGGAAGCCACAAAAGAAAGTAGATTTAACCATAGAGAGCACTCTTCGTAAGAAAATCAAAGTCGTCAAGCAGGTCAGCCATCGGAGACCCACAGACCCCAGGCCTGATGCGTCTCCAAACTGCTAGGGCGGCGGCGGAAAGCACAGCTGAGCTGAGGTCTCAGTGGCTTTATCTGATGACTCATGAACTGGGCAGCGTTGGGCCTCGTAAATACAAAGGAGCTCCGAGCAGCTGTACAAAGTGGAAGGTGGTTACAGGCAGAAGGGGGCAAAGAAAAGAAAACAAAACAGAAAAAAGAAGTTTCCAGCAAAGCGTGGGTTGCCACAGGCAAGGTTACCTTCCTTGGGGGTCTATTAAACCTATTTCCCTCTAGTGTTGATCAGGACATTGCAGCCCGATTGGTTTAAAATTCCCCTTCTGGGCGACGCCTGGGTGGCTCAGTCGGTGGAGCATCCGATTTCCTGCTCAGGTCATGATCTCACGGTTCGTGGGTTCGAGCCCCAGGTCGGGATTTGTGCTGACAGCTCGGAGCCTGGAGCCTGCTTCAGATTCTGTCTCCCTCTCTCTCTGACCCTCCCCTGCTCACTCTGTCTCTCTCTCTCTCTCAAAAATAAATAAAACATTAGAATTCCCCTTCTGGGAAAGGCCAAAACAGCAGTTCGGTGGCAAGCCTCCGTCTGCTGAGTGGGGCTCAGCACAGGTGACTCCCTTTGGGGCCTGTCATTCCCTCTGGAACAGCGGCTATAAACAAAGTCGCAGGAAATAACAGTATTGGTGAGGATGGGGAGAAGGGGAGCCCTCGCGCACTGCTGCTGGGAATGTAAAATGGCGCTTGGCCAACAAGTGGAAAGAAGCCCAGTGTCCCTCGACGACGAATGTAAAAACAGCGCGAGGTCTGTCTACACAGCGGGACCCGGTCCATCACGAGGCGGGATGAAGGACAGATGACAACATGGATGAACCTCCAAACGTTACGTTAAATGGAAGAAGCCAGACATAAAAGGCCACATAGGGGGGCGCCTGGGTGGCTCAGTCTGTTGAGTGTCCGACTTCAGCTCAGGGGATGACCTTGCGGTTTGTGGGTTCGAGCCCGGCATCCAGCTCCGGACCAACAGCTCGGAGCCTGGAGCCTGCTTCGGATTCTGTGTCTCCCTCTCTCTCTACCCCTCCTCCACTCACACCGTCTCTGTCTCTGTCTCAGAAATAAATAAATATTAAAAAATTTTAAGGCCACGTATTGTATGATCCCATTTGCACGAAACGTCCAGAGCACAAAATTCCACGCTGACCAGAAGGACGTTTCTAGCTGCCGAGGCAGAGGAGCGCTGGAGGGCAGGGACAGGCGACCCTGAGGAGCGCTGGAGGGCAGGGACAGGTGACCGCTGGTGCCCAGCGCTTCCTTCGGGGGACAATGAAATTGTTCTGAACTGGATTGTGGTAATGGCTTCGCAGTCCTGTAACTGTACTAAAAACCATTGAAATACACACTTTAGAAGGATAAATTGTATCACGTAGAGTTTTATTTCGATGATGCTCGTGATAAAAAGACACACTGGTCGGGGCGCCTGGTGGCTCAGTAGGTGGAGCCTCTGACTCGATTTCTGCTCAGATCAGGATCTCAGGGGTCTTGAGACGGAGCCCCGCCTCAAGCTCCATGCTGACAGCGCCCAGCCTGTGTGAGGCTCCCTCCCTCCTCCTCTCTCTGCCCCTCCCCACCTCTCAAAATAAAGAAATCCACACAAAAAAAGAAAGACCTGCTGGTTATTGTTCAGTTCAGTCTATGAAAAAGCCCACAGGCTGGTAGAAAAATAGGCAAAGGACATGAGCAATGCTCTGAAAAGCAGTACAAATGGCCCCGCGGCTGTGAAGGGCGCCAGCCTCACTCATAATGAAAAAAAAGCAAATTCAACCTGCACTAAGACATCAGGAGTCACTTCTCAGACTGGGGGAAATCCAACACTTTGACCTTTGGGGAGACCTGGAGACACACTGCTCTCACCCACGACTAGCTGGGGGGAGGGCAAACTGCGATCCATCCAAGGAGGGCATATGAGGATTCATTTTATTTGTCAACTTGACTAGGCCAAGGGTGCCCAGATATTTGGTCAAACATGATTCTGGGTGTGTCTGTGAAGATGCTTCTAGATGAGATTAACATCTGAATCCGTGGACTAAGCAAAGCAGATGGCCTTCCCTAATGTGGGTGGGCCTCATCCAATCAGTTGAAGGCTTGAATAAACCAAGAGGAAGAACTTCTCCCGATTAAGAAGGAACTCCTAACTGCCTAAGAGGGAACTCAGTGCCTTGGAATTGGCATTGGTTTTTTTTTTTTCCCCTACCTTCAGACCCAAACAGAAACATTGACTCTTCCTAGGCCTTCAGCCTCCTGGCCTTCCAACTCCAGAACTATACCCGCAGCTCGCCTAGGTTTCCAGCCTAGTGCAGACTTTAGCACCTGTCAGTCTCCATAACTGCATGAGCAAATTCCTTACAAAAAAATCTCTATCTTGTATTAAGATACATGTGTAATATCCTATAGGTTCTGTTTCTCTGGAGAACCCTAACTATTACAGAGGGCAATTCAGGGGCCCCCGGGGGGCTCAGTCGGTTAAGCATCCGGCTTCGGCTCAGGTCATGATCTCATAGTTTATGGGTTGGCGCCCCACGTGGGACTCTGTGTTGACAGCTCAGAGCCTGGAGCTGCTTCAGATTCTGTGTCTCCCTCTCTCTCTGACCCTCCCCTGCTTGTGCGCGCTCTCTCTCTCTCTCTTAAAAATAAACATATAAAAAAATTTTTTTAAATACAGAGGGCAATTCAGTAACATCCGTCAATAGCATGCACACCTTTGGCCTTGACCCAGTTACCACAATTCTGAGATTCTAATCTATGGACAGACCTGTCGGTAGAAGACCTGACCTTTGTACAGCTGTTCATTGCAGCAATGTTTAAAAGGCAAGAGATGGGAAACCTCAAATGTCATGAGGCACAAATAAATCACAGTAAAACAAACTATATGATGGAACATCACGTACCTTCAGACCATATACAAAGTTCAAGGGAGCTCTCTATGCAATTGCAGGAAAATAACAGCAAGACACTTTTTTTTTTCAATCTTTATTTATTTCTGAGAGACAAAGACAGAGTGTGAGCAGGGGAGGGGCAGAGAGAGGGAGACACAGAATCCACAGCAGGCTCCAGGCTCCCAGCTGTCAGTACGGAGCCCGACGCGGGGCCCAAACCATGAACCGCGAGCTCATGACCTGAGCCGAAGTCGGACACTTCGAGGACTGAGCCCCCCAGCTTCCTGGAGTAGGACATTTTTAAGTGACAAACACAGAGGGCCATACCGTGTCACAGCACGCTTCCCTTTACATGAGAAAGAAGGAAGACACATTCTCATTTCTTTGCTGTTGTCATGATTTTTTAAAGTTTTTATTTATTTTTTTAAAAGTTTATTTATTTATTTAGAGAGAGAGAGCACAGGCGGGGGGGGGCAGTGGGCGGGGGGGGGGGAGAGGCTCCCAAGCAGGCTCCACACCTCCAGCCAGGAGCTTGATGCGGGGCTGGAACCTGAGATCATGACCTGAGCTGAAATCGGGAGTCACAGCCTCACCCACTGAGCCCCCCGGGCGCCCCTCCCCGGTTAGTTAACCGACTCCTCGCTCCCACCCAAGGCGCGAGGCGCCGAGCATCCTTGGGTGGTCTCCTCTGCAAGTGGCTCTGTGGTCTAGTCCCCCTGTCCCCGCCACCTGTGATCTGGGATGGCCCCGAGGGGTCGCACTGACGTTCCCACCAGCGACGGCAGGACGGCGGCCCCTGCAGCAGCCAGCTCTCTGCCACGACCACCGCGGGCACCGCCCGGGTCCCCCCTGCAGGACGCACTGCGCAGCCGTGCAGAGGATCCTGGGGAGCCAGTCCTCGCGGCCCCCGGCTCCGGGGGGCCCACCCGGGGTGCAGGCGGGTCAGCTGCTTTTGCAGATGTCCACCCTCCCACTCACGGCTATGTGCTGGGGCCCCCGGGCCACCAGTCACCTGTGACTCGGCTCAGGCAGCCACGGGGAAGGCGCCCCGACTGGAGTGGCCACCCCAGGCTTCGGGAGGCGCTGGGCTCATCAGAAACTGGCTCCCTTCCCTCCCCTGCTCCCTGTGGACGGGCCGGCTGCTGCAAGCAGAAGCCCTGGGGTTCTTTTATATCGAAATAGCAAAACACCCAGAAGGAAGTGGAGGGAACTTCGCCACCCCCAGGGCACCCGGAGCCTTCCTGACAGCGTGGACCGCGGGCCTTGCACCAAGTGAAGACAAACTCCAGGCGGCCAAATAGCCAACTAACCGAATAAATAAATACATCCCAGTCAGGGAACGTACAGTGTGATCTCAGGTGGACAGCGCGGTGACTCGGCACCTCTCTACGTTACCCCGACCCAGCATCAGCCCCTCCTGCATCCCTGCTCCCTGTTTCACCCACACCCCTCCCCTCCCCCACCCCCACTTCTGGGAACCATCGGTTTGTGTTCTTGAGTTAAGAGTCTGTTTCTTGGTTTGCCTCTCTCTCTCTCTCTCCTTCCCTCTGTTCATCTGTTTTGTTTCCTAATTCCACATACGAGTGAAACCATAGGGTATTTGTCTTTCTCTGACTCAGTTCACTTAGCATAATACTCTCCAGCCCTATCCATTTCCTTGCAAAGGGCAAGATTTCATTCTTCTTCTTCTTTTTATTTTGTGAACGTTTTTATTTATTATTGAAAGAGAGAGAGAGACAGAGTGTGAGCAGGGGAGGGGCAGAGAGAGGGGGAGACACAGAATCTGAAGCAGGCGCCAGGCTCCGAGCTGTCAGCACAGAGCCCGACGCGGGGCTTGAACTCACGAAGCACAAGATCATGACCGGCCAAAGCCGGCCGCTCAACCAACTGAGCCACCCAGACGCCCCTCTAGATATTTTTTCTAAATATTGATTTTAGGGGCGCCTGGGTGGCTCAGTCGGTTGAGCGGCCGGCTTCGGCTCAGGTCATGATCTCATGGGTCATGAGTTCGAGCCCCACGTCGGGCTCTGTGCTGACAGCTCGGAGCCTGAAGCCTGCTTTGGATTCTGTGTCTCCCTCTCTCTCTGACCCTCCCTTGCTCATACTTGCTCGCTCTCTCTCTCAAAAATAAATAATCAAAAAACATTTAAAATGTTTTAAAATAAACAAAATATTAAAATCCATATGGATTTGCTATTTGAACCATATTAGGGATTCGAACATACTCCCTGTTCAAGATATAAAATACCCCCCTTACCTAATGCGTTGTGCTTCTAGAGAGGGAGCCCCCACAGGGTGGCACCTGTTCGGCTCATTTGTGTACTTCCCCAGCCCGGACAAAGCCGGCCACACAGCAGGTGCTCAAGAAGTATGTCCGGGACGGTGGTTGGATAGAGTGAGACAAACAAACTATGAACAACAGAGAAGGCTTGAAATGAATAAAGGAGCACTGTGGGGCACCCAAGCGGTAAAGGAGGAAGCCTGCTGTTAAGAGGGGGGTGGGAAGAAAGTTCCAGAACCTATACACAACCCAATCTGACCGCCCTACAAGGGATCTCTAAAGTAAACTGCATTCCAGACGTGTACAAGGTTGGTGTAAGAAGCGAAAAGGTCTGAGAGAACACACAGCAGGCAGCTTCGGTTCCTTCCGGAGAGGGGAGCTGGGGGGGGTGGTTCTGGGCAGCGTCCCTAAAGTCCCTAGACAGTCCGTGTATCGGGGAGGAGGAGTAACGTTACGCCGGGAAACGCAGAGCAACGGCGCGTCGATGCCCCACGACTTCCATTTTGTGAGCGGGCGGCGGGGCGGCGGGAAGGGCGCGGAGAGCAGCGCGGGGCGCGGAAGGGAGATGCCGCCGCAGGGCGTCGGGGCGGGATGCCAGGCAGCTCTGGGAAGCGTTTTATTTGACCCTTCAGCGTTTTCTCAAGAAACGCGCCTTAATACCTGTGTCATCTGGAAACTTAAAGAGGGATCCGCAGCGAGCCGGCGGCCCGGCCCGGGGACGCTGGGAGCAGCTCTGCCCCGGGGGTTCCGGCGGGTTCCGGCGGGTTCCGGCGGTCCCCGCCCCCGCCCCCACCCTGTCCTCTGCCCACGCTCCCCACTCAGGGCCCGAGTCTTGTCCTCAGGCTTCTGCCGGGCCGCTTCTCCACCGCCCCCTCCCCCCCTTATCTTGCACCGACCCTGGGACGCAAATGGGGCTGTGGGTGGCCTGGGAGGGGAGCGGCAGCGAGCAGGGAGGGAGTGGGCAGGCAGGGGAGGGGAGAGCGGGGAGAGGAGAGGGGAGGCGGGAGCCCCTCCCCAGACCCTCCACCGCCGCCGCGACCCCCGGCTCCGCGGGGTGCCGGGACCTTAACCGCGCCCTTGGCCCGGGGGCTCCCAGGGCACCCGGGCCCGCAGGGGAGGGGGCTGCAGCGCCCCTCAGGCCCACCGAGCCTCCGGCACCAAAAGCACAAATTCTAGGGAGCGACGCCACTGGGCGTTTTAAGACGAAGCTGGCTCCTGCAAGGGCGCCGGCCTCCTCCGGTCTGCAGCTCCCGCCCCACCTCCCTCCACGCCTGTCATTTCCGTGTCCCCACCCCACCTCGCCCCACCCCTCCCTCGAATTTCCCAGCTCTCCTCCCCTCTCATCAAAAGCGTGATCTCAAGGAAATAATTAGCTTATCTGCCGGCCAATTAGCGTCCAGCCCGTTTCCCTCTGTCCCATTCCACAGAAGGTCCAGCCTCGTGGCTGAGTAGGGGCCTCTGGAACGGGACTCAAGTGCGTTCTGGATCTGGAGTGGGGGCAGGGAGGCGCCCTTAGAACAGGTAGAGCGTCCAGGAAGCCGGCCCTGCAGGGGGACCCAGAAGAAGGGGTTATCAGTCTCTTCTGGGAAATCTGGGGAGGCTTCTTGGAGCAGGTGGTATCCGAGCTGGACTCTGAAGGCTAAGTGGAAATTTTCCAGATAGGAAAGGAGAGAGGCATAGGGTTGTATTTCAGGGTCAAGGTCAGAGTGAGAGCCAGGGCACCTCCGGCCTCTGGGCATTGGGAGCAGACCTGTGAAAGCGCTGCGAGCATCCTCGAGAAGGTAGTTTTGCCACATGGTGGAAGATGTGGCCATAATGAGGCCCTGACCGCCCCCCAATATGGAGGAACCTCGAAAACATTCTGAACGAAAGAAGCCAGACACAAAAGGCCACGTGGGGCTGGGATCCGCTGATAGGAGATGTCCAGGCAGATCTATAGAGACAGAAGGCACAGGCTTGCCAGGGGCCGCAGGGGCGGCAGGAGCTGCTGTCGGGCTCGGAGTTTCTTTTCAGAGAGACTGTGTGGGGAATGTTCTGGAATGACACAGCAGTGATACGGATTGTGTGTATATTGAAAACCACTGAGCTGTACACTTGAAAAGGACACGGGTCCTAGTATATGTGAATCATATCGCAGATTTGTAAAAAGGCCCCCACGTGGACATGTGGGGGAGGCGGGTACTGGCCCGCGCACCTGCCACGGTGAGGAAGGTGGGCAGCGCCACAGCTGAGCCGGAACTCAGAGGCCCTCTGAGCACTTTCCCAGCAGAGTCGGGTCAAGGTCTGCTCTAGCCCGTCTCCCTTCCTGGCATCGAGCCACGCAGTGGGAACAGTGGGAACAGATGCCCAGAGGCAGGAAGCAGGGTGCGGTCTTGAGGGATGGGGCACAGAATTCCTGAGGCTTGTAGGACCTGAGTGGGTGGCCCTTCCGGGGCAGACTTGGCAAGGCCTTCGAGGCAGGCCCGGCTTCAGGGGTGCGTCACCCATGCAGTCACAAAAGCCGGTTATCAGAAGAGCCAGCAGTTGGTTTTAACACTCACTTGTCACCATCTTGAAATGCTTAATACTTTTTGAACAGGAGTCTCTGAGTTTTCATTTTGCCTCGGACCTGACAAATCACGCAGCTAGGTCTGCCTGAGGCCACAGGGTGCATCTAAGGTGACTCAGAGGTGACCTTAGGCGCGCTGTGAACTAGGACAGGCAGGAGTGAAGTTAGAGCTTCTTCAAGAGGACTGTGTGGTGGGCTGAGGCACGGGAAGGAAGGGCCACATGGGAGGGGCGTGAGGGAGGTCACCCACTCACCCACCTGCCCGCCCACCCATCCGTCCACC
>PJEM01019336.1:0-16209 GCA_004023845.1 Helogale parvula
TAATGTTTTTATTCATTTTTGAGAGAGAGAGAGAGACAGCGTGAGCAGGGGAGAGTCAGAGAGAGAAGGAGTCACAGGATCTGAAGTCAGGCTCCAGGTTCTGAGCTAGCTGTCAGCACAGAGCCCTACGTGGGGCTCAAACCCATGAACCGTGAGATCATGAACTGAGCCAAAGTTGGGAGCTTAACCTACTGAGCCACCCAGGTGCCCCTTGGATAGCCTTTTCAACAACAGTGCTGGTGCTAGAAGAACTCATCCATGTGCAAAAAAAAAAAAAAAAAAAAAAAAAAAAAAAAAAAAAAAAAAAAAAAAAAAAAAAAAAAAAAAAAAAAAAAAAAAAAAAAAAAAAAAAAAAAAAAAGAAAAAAGGAAAAAAAAAGAAAAACAACAACAAAAACCCACAACAAAATAAAAGTAAAAGAACCTAAACATAAATCTTATGTGTTATACAAAACTTAACCCCAAATGGATTTAAACCCAAATGTAAGCTACAAAATTATAAAATGGAAGAAAACATCAGAGAAAATCTATGTGGACTTTGGCCCTGTGCATGTACAGTGGAAGTGAAAAATTAGGTAAATGAATGGCAGAATGATAGGAGGCATGTTTGATCTGTTGGGGCGGGAGGTTACAGACAAGAAGAGAAGGCTGGAATAATTCATGTGGATTCATGTGGTAATGGACTAGAGTTGGAGGGTCTGTGCCTGGCCTTGTCCTAGGTAAAAAGGGGTTTATCCACAAGTCCAGAAACGGTGTTATTCTTTTTTATCGAAGTTTTATCTAAGTCATGAAGGGATGGTTGGTTCATGGCAGTAAGCATTTTCCCAGAACACAAAGTGAGGGGAAGGTTCTTAAACTCTAGCTGCTTCCAGAACTGTAAGGCTCAGGTAAAGTTCATGATTGCTATAATGTGTCAATATTAGTTCATAAATTGTGATAAATATACCATATTGATGAAAGATGTTAATAAGAAGGGAAACTGGATGTGAGTTATATGGGAACTCAAAAACATTAGCAGTATTTTGAAAACCTACATCTAGTCCAAAATTAAAAGTATATTAAAAAAAAAAAACCCTACTACCCATGTTCTCATGAAATGCTGATTATCTAAAGGAGAGAAAACTTTTCTTTTTTTTTTAAATTTTTTTTAATGTTTTATTTATTTTTGATACGGAGAGAGACAGAGCATGAGAGGGGGAGGGGCAGAGACAGAAGGAGACACAGAACCGGAAGCAGGCTCCAGGCTCTGAGCTAGCTGTCAGCACAGAGCCTGACGAGGGGCTCAAACTCACGAACTTAAGATCTGACCTGAGCTGAAGTCGGAGGCTTAACCGACTGAGCCACCCAGGTGCCCCGAGAGTAAACATTTCATTGCACAGAAAGAACAAAACAAAACATTTCCCCATAATGGCATATAAGCCTATGAATTACTGGAAAAAAGGATGGATTCTCTTTCTCTTTTCTCTGCTAATTTCTGCTTCCTGAACTCTACATAATTTATAATAAACATTTGGATAAATGTTTGATGGATGGCAGCTCTTAGTGCACTGGTTTATGATTTGTAATTTTTTTAAAGTGTGGTTGTATTTTTTTATAACATAAACCTTTGCCATAAACTTCAGATGTAATGCTAAAACACCTCATTCCTAAATCCCAATATTAACATTTCTGTATCCTTCTGAAGGAATTTGAGAGAAAATAAAGCTCTGTTCAGAGGCCATCCAGAATGTTTAAATAACTTGTTTTTTAAATGGCACTTCTTTCATATTTCCTAAATATTCGTAACTAGAAGGCAATAACATCAAACCAATAAAAAAGTAGTTTGAAAGTGAGGATGATCAGAATATGATGCTCCAAAATATGCCACTTGGTTTTTGATGTTTTGAGAAACCTCCATGCTGTCCTCCACAGTGGCTATACCAATTTACATTCCCACCAATGTTGTACCAGGGTTCCCTTTTCTCTACAAACTCCCCAAACACTTGCTATCTTCCTGGGTATTTATCCAAAGGAAATGAAATCAGGGTCTCTGCACAGCTGTTTCATAGCCAGCATTATTCACAATAGCCAAGACATGGAAACAGCCACTGACGGATGAATGAATAAAGATGTAGTGTGTTTATTTCATTGGTAGTCAGTAAACTGACAAAATTGAGGTTTAATTTTAAACCACCAATTAAGTTATTTCAGTTTGCTGTTGTGTTAGTAAGTCCTGTTGCTCAACTATAGAACCCAACAGTTAAAATCAGAAATAGACAAGACCATCCAATTCATGCTCTAACTAAAACCCATTGGGCTTATTTCTTATGGCACTTTGTTGAGGTCTGATAGCAACGGAATGCCCACGTAACACATTACCCCTTCCCTGCTCAAGATCATGGGTTATTCCACCTCCCATCCATGAATACCTGCTCTCTTGCAGGTACCCCACAACCTGTCCTCATAAAACTCTAGGTGTCCATCTTGCGAACAGAGAGGTCAGTTGTTGAGGCTTGATACTATCACCTTCCTGGCTGCTGGAACCCAAAATAAACTTCTCCCTTTCTCTTTTTGAGCTATTGGCTTTTCTGTGATAAGTTTATCCGACTTTATTCAGCAACAGTGTTGACAAACCAGACTGGAGCTATGCTTTCGATTTGTCCCACTTCCTCGAGATTCCCCGTGTGCGAGCGGATGGCTGGCCGCAACAGTGGCCCAGGACTTTCCCGTTTGTTTCCTGAGTTAGCAGCCCTGATAGATCGTTCAGTAATACCTTTCATCCTCTTAGCAATCCTTAGAACACTGAGTACATGGCTGCTCTCAAGAATTTAGGAGGCAAACAGGTTTTCCGAGGCTAAGAGGGAACAAAAAATTACAATTAAAAATGAGCAATGACCATAATAAAGTCTCACTAATGTATCGTCTTGTGTCGGGAGCCAAGTCTTCTGTCTGCCTCTGGCAAGAATTATCACTCTCTGGAAAGTGAGCCAGTAAACAAGATATTCTTCTGGAGACTGGAGATTGCCATTTCCTTGCCTAAATAACTTTGGCGTCAGTCTTGCTGCTCCAGACGTAAGTGGCCGAGGTACACAAAAGATCAAAACCGTATTCAGTGTTAGCTCTCCCTCCCAGGATTGCTGAAGGCAAAGTCGGGGCGCTTCTTTGATATGCATTTGACTCTGTTTACCTGGTATCTGACCGAGGTCAGCTACGTTGTTTGTTCCGCCCTAAAAATATATATAAGAGACAGTTTTCTCAATAAGCTCTTTCTCTTCTGCCTGATCAAAAACTGTGAGTTGTGTCTTTACTCTCTGCGTCTCCCTCTCCTGTCCCCTTTTTCTCTCCCTCCCTCAGGAGAAGAACCCGCGCCGATTCTCCGCTCTGCCGGTAGGGGCGGATGGAGGCGCGCCCCAAGCCTGAGAGGAGCGCGCCTCAGTTGGGTCCGCCCCGACCGGAGGCGCGCTCCGAACGGGAATGGGCGTGCCGGAACCTGGTGAGCTAGCACACCGCGGTGCCCACGAGTGTCGCAGCAGCCCGGGGTGGAAGTGGATGGACCGGCGGACAAGCTGCACCGGGCTTCGGGTTTAGACAGTCTTGGGAGAACAATAGCTTCATCATTATGTAATGGCCCATGCAACCTTTGGTCATTTTTGAGATTGTAATAGCTATAATTGACAGATACAGCTATGAATGATGCAGTTTTGGCACTTCATTAAAGCAGGTGTACGTGTGTATGCATGCACATGCATGCATGTGCTGATAACTGTAAGAAGCAAAACCATGTAAGCCTTCTCCGCACTGTGCAGGGTGGGCCCTGAGAAATTCATGACTTAGCTATGCACTATATTCATTAGCATTGCTTTTCTTTTCCAGGAGGTTCTTGCCCCAAAATGGTTTAATTATTTATTATAGGAACTCACAGAATCAACTTTTCATTGGAAAGAATCAACAGACAGATCATACTCTAATGTCATCTGAATGTCTCACTTCAAAATCATCTCCCTGTAGCTTCCACCAATTCCACTGTTGATTAGGATCGATGGGCCAGTCTTAAGTCCACCCTCCTTCTACCATTGAAAGGCCTTCCTTAAATCAAGCATCTCATTCAAAGCAAATTCAGATCTTGCTGTTCTATCTCCCCTTCTAGACACTGCCAAAACTCCAGAAGTTATACTCTCCCTTATCTCTGCCTTTAAAAACCTTTCTTTTGCTTAGTTCAGCAGAGCTCCCCTCTCTTTGCTAGATGGGATGCTGACCCATTCATTAAGAAGGCCAAACAAATCATTAAATTCACTGAGTTGCATTTTGTTTTGTAACAGATTCAGTGGCAGCATTGGGATCTAAAGTGAACTTATGACAGCACATGGAGATATGGAGAAACACAGGCATAGCACCCTGTGAAATGCTTGTGTTCACTGTCCTTCTCACCATTTCCCAGGGCCACTGGTAAGTCCTCTCTGAGCCCTGCTCTTTTTGCATTTGAGCTACCCATCTAACTGGCTTTCTAGTCGAGGGTTGACAGGCTGGTCTAGACTAACAGGATGCTCTGACAGAGTCAGTCCTTAGCCCTCGGTTCAGTCCACATTGGAATCCCTTCCCTATTGCCAGTGTGTGGTCTCCATTTACTGATTTAGTATTTTCCCCATTTCCTCATCTCTCCATGTTTAGTCCACAGTTCCTGTGAGTGGAACTGGTTTAGTCCACGCAGAGGATTGCTGATGGTATGTGCAGGGCCTTCTCTTGGTCTGTCCACAGGGGCATCTTTGGGTTACTGCTGGTGTGTTAAGGTACCCAAGTTTGTTTGTCTTGTTTTGTGTAAATAAAGGCTTAGCTAATGGGATTCTTAAATTCTAAAAAGTTAAGCATATCACCTTCTGGCATACTTGCTTATTTTATATCTAAGAACTATAAGGGGTGCCTGAGTGGCTCAGTTGGTTGGGCATCCGACTTCATCTCAGGTCATAATCTCACAGCTTGTGGGTTCGAGCCCCGCAGCCGGCTCTGTGCTGACAGCTCAGAGCCTGAAGCCTGCTTCGGATTCTGTGTCCTCCTCGCTCTCTACCTCTCCCCGATTTGCACTCTCTCTCTCATAAATGAATAAATGTGAAAAAAATGTAAAAAACCCTACGGTCCCAGAATCTATACAAATTTATATGCTGGTTTTACATCTTAAGGAACTTGGCCTGTTTCAGGGAGTTAAAATTCTTGTCCCCTCAAAGACGCTTCGAGCTGGGCTAAATTAAATTGTCATGAACAGATTAACAAAAGAAAAATGTATTAGGCGTACGTATAGGGAATCTACATATATACGGAAGCTTCAAAGGCAGGCAGACAAAATGAGGTATAACTGTCACCCCGAGCTAAGGACGAGGGGCTGGGTTGGGACTTAAGAGGAAAGGAACGCATTTTACAAGGTGATAAGCAGATGTTTGGTCACTGGATGTTTATCTCTGTTACTAACCCTTATTCTGGGGAAGGCTCACATTTTAGATTATTCTGTGTAATGGAAGGACCAGAATTTCTCTTGAATCTGAAGGGTCTTAAGTACTTCAGCTCAAAATAGTCCCCATGCCTAAGTGGCACATTTTGGGGTCTGTCTTGAGCTCCTTTGCTAGGTAACGGTCAGGTTGAGGGCCCCCAAATAAGACTGGACAGCAATGTGGGCTAACCCCATGTGGCTGGGTCCTCATAAACTGTAAACTAGGACCTGCTAGGCCTCAGGGAAATGACAACCTAGAATATAATGGTCTTAATTGGATATTGGGATTCTATTAAGATCATTTAGGAGCCGCACTTGAAAGCAAGATTTCCCAAATTAAGCAAAACAGGGTATCTGCTGTCTTTGGCAAGCAGAAGCCTCCAAAAGGTTTCAAAATTCCATACTAGTTTCATTAAAAGATACATTACAAAGACCTAATGAAAAATTAAAATGTAAGAAGTATCTAAAACAAAAGACAATAATACTGGCTAACTCCTACTGCTCCTCTTTCAACTCTATCCTCCTTCAAGGACTCATTCTGCTAATTCTGCCTAAATTGTTTATCTACTCTGAAAAGACTATACAACTATAAACAAAAGTCCTCTAAGTTAATGACCTTACAGACGCCCCATATCTCTCTTCAGAGGAGGACCATATATGGGCACCTCCCTGCTTTGACGAAAACAGAGGAATTTTCTGGTAAATTGCTACTTTATACCCTTAAACAGCAGAGGGGAAACTCTGACAGAAACAGAAGCTTCAAAAGGAATCCTAGAAAAACTGGTAGAAGCCAGAAAAATATCTGAATCAATTATGCTGAATCTTGTCTGCAGTGCCTAATAGACACTAAACAATGAAATGTCACATTGTTCCATCCTTTCCAAATCCGAACCCATTGTATGATTCTTTCTCTCCCAGAAATGACTATTGACTTCTCGCTTGCCTCATTTTGCACAACTGAGTTCGGCTTTCCCACTGCCTGAAACATGCTTGTTATTGGTTCTTTCTTTCGGCATTTTTTGGGAGTGACTCTGAGTTTGGAAAAGGTAATATCCTTTGTACCCTCTTTGAGGATCCATCTTACATCCAAGGACAATTATTCAATACTGCTAGAAATATTTAAAATTAAAACTGTGTACCCAGAATGAGAAAAACAAATTGAAGATAATGCATTCATTGGATAGGTGATCAACCTGTGATGTCACTTAAGATATAATCTGATTCTTTTAAACACTGAAAGCAACTATCTTTACCTCACAAATCTTCTGCAAAACAAAAGTCAGCTCTAGAGGCAACTCAAAATTCAACTATTTCTTTACCAATCCTTTTACCCTCCTTGTTTATCTCAAAAGGCTTATAAATTGTGGACTTAGTAATCCAATGTCCTTCTTAGAAAAACTTACATTCTTTCTCTCTCCCTTGAAGTTATACATCTTATCATGTCTTTGAAAAGTAAACACAGACCACAATCACCTGAGACTAAAAGAAATAAAAGTGGGGTGAGGTGGGGGCAGGGAGAAGAGGCCTTTTTAGAAAGTACAAACTCCTAGGGCTCTTACAACCAAACTCCAGCACAACCTCCTTAAGATTAATTCCAGAGACAAAGACACATCTTCAAATTTTTCTCCACAAATATCTGTAAGGTGTTTATATTTGTCTGTATGTGCATATATGCTGTAAATGTCAGATATCACTATACCTCCTAATGATATTATAAACAAAAGGAGTTAGAGCTCCACAGAAAAAGAAAGAAAAGACATAACTTTCTTGACATAAGAAAAGTCATTTTAGAGGCACTTGGTGGCTCAGTCGGTTAAGCATCTGACTCTTGATTTTGGCTCAGGTCTTGATCTCATAGTTCGTGAGTTCTAGCTCAGCATCAGGCTCCTGCCAACAGTATGGGATTCTCTGCTTGGGATTCTCTCCTTTCTCCCACTCACAGTTTCCTTCCTTCTCTCTCTCTCTCTCTCTCTCTCTCTCTCAAAATAAATAAATAAACTTAAAAAAAAAGTCATTTTAGGCCCCTAGCAGCTACTATCAGGCCAGGAGATAGACTAATCATATCAGGGACAATAATTCAGTGGTAAAAGTACCAGTGTTGATTCAAAAGTGAAGATCAAGCTGATGCACATTTTTGAGTTATCTTTGCAAGATCTAAACCCCTTTGAGCACTCAGATCCCTTGAAACAAGACTTCAACCACCTCCACTTTCTAATTAAGTTTTTCTTCCCAGGTTATCCCTTAACTCCAGCAAAAGACTCTGTAGGCGAAGTATCCATGATAAGAACCAAAACTACCCCCTCAAGCAATAAGGAACATCCTGAGGCAGCAAGACCTGGCCCTTGACTGACCCCAAGATAATAATCAACTTGACCTTTACTGCCCACCTGCATGTGCCCACTGACCTCTGTCTCACATTTTCCTTATATAAACCTAGAAGTGTTTTCAGTACTTTGGAGACAGTCTTTGAGATGTTAGTCTGCTTCTTCCCAGTGTCGGCACTGAAATAAATTCCTTTCTTGTTTTAGCCCTGCTTCTCTCTCTGCCTTTGTATTTTGTCAGCAGCAAGTTGCCGAACATGGTCTGTTTCAGACCCCTGGAGCCCAGTGCTCTTGCACCTGTGGCCCTGATACAAAAGAGCTCTATTTAGTTGGTTTAAAGGTAAGCCCTTATAAGGATTGGGCGTTCTAAACCTCTGAGAAAGATACTAACCCAAATATTTTCTGATTTATGTGAAATGGGAAAATATTCTCTATGAAGGCTAGTTTAATAATGTTGATGGTTTAATTAAAACTAGGCATCTCTTTAGAATTCTCAGCATTAAATATCAAACTTTTTTTTTTTTTTACTTGAGTTTACTAGCCAAGTAAGTACATGTTATCTCTTTCTTAGAAGATCTGTCAACAAAAAAAAAATTGCTTGGGATAAGAGCTGACTTTGTCTAGTGTTTAACAGAGTTATTGTAGGTTATCTAAATACAATTCTTAAGAACACTTAAGTAAAGTAGGTGTAAATAAACAAGATAAAAGTAATAAAGGAACTTTTCAATCATACTTACCTCTACTTAAATAGTTTTCAGGCATATTTACATCTACATAAATAGTTTTCCCAAATCTTTTTGGTAACCTAAAACCTTAAAAGTTTGCTGTTAGGTTAAATGATTATTTAAGTTAAATTAATTAAATATGTCATTTCTGAATGTGATAAAATACTGAAACATTAATTGGTAAACACAGGATTATCTACTTTTGGCTTCATATTACCAAAAAAAAAACTAAAAAAAAATACATGTATGTGTTCATGCTATGCCACACTGGAAAACTGAAGAAAGCGTATGCTTCTAAAAGTATGAAATATATTCATAAACTTGGAAATCTAAAAAATTCTGGTGTAACATAACAGTTCAAAACAGTTCACTACTACTTCATTTTGACTAGAAATTAAGATTTTTCAGAGTTAAGAATGCTAATAAGTATAATTAAGATCACTGGAAATAATAACAGAAACAACCCTTTTACAAGAAAAGTTTGATGTATGTTTTTGGTAAGAAAATGAAGTATGAAAAATGGAAATCCATCTTTATTTTGAGAAAATAAAGTAATTTTGTCCTAAAGTGAGGCTGGTTATTTAAAGAAAGAAAACTTAGGACAAAATCTGAATATAAAAAATAAAGTTGTAAAAGGTTTGTGGAAAGGAATCTTTGGAAAGAAATATGATTTCAGGCCGGCTTTCATACAAAGGCAAGAGCAACAGAATCAGTCAAGATTGTGGCGCATGTAGATAGAGTCCATTCTGCTTCAGAGAAACAATGGGTCCTCATTACCAGACTTGTATTGTCCTAATGTCCTTACGACATGGTGACAGCCTGTTCCTAAATCAGAGAAATTAAGATGGTAAACAGTGGCTGTGCATTAAATAAACAGTCAGGGTTTTAGGGAACCCAAGACAGAGGGTTGGTTCCTCCTGGCTCCCTGGCAAGTCCATCTGTCAGTTTTTACGTTCCTTCATCACGGTATCTTCAGGATGACTCAGATTACAAATTGAGAATGGTGGGGAGACCAATATAAAATTTAAAAAACAGTCTACCAGCAATGTCTGACTTGCCAGGTCTATAGTTCTAGTAAAAAGTATTTTTGTCCCCAGAGGCTTCAGATCTTCCTTGGAACCTTTGAACAGCTGCATTTAGATGGACTTCATTCAACTGCCACTTATGGATTATTGATATGGTTTTGTTTCTGTATATGTGTTTTCCAAATCCTTTGAAGTTTTTCCCTGTGACAAGGCTTATGTCCTCACTCTGGGAGGGGGCGGGTGGAATAAAAATGTATTTTTCCCGTTTGGGGTATACTTTCCATTTTCTCCATTGATCAAAGCACCCAGTTCACTAAACAAATCATATGAGCCTTAACAAAAAACCTACAAACTTCTTAAAATTCTATTGGTATACAAGCTTCTGTTGTATACTTGTTACTTCATGCTAGTATGACAAGAGCTTTTGTAATTTTCCAATGTCTCGCCCAGCTGAGAAAGGCTCTACCTGACTCCTGGTCCTGTGCAGATGCTGGAGACCTCTAAATCAAATTGATTAGTGTAGAGAGCAAGATGGAGTTACTCATGTTAAACAGTGATATAATCAGCCCAGGGCATTGAAAGTTAAGAACACACATCACAGGGGTGCCTGGATGGCTTAGTCAGTTGAGTGTCTGACTTTGGCTTAGGTTATCATCTCATGGTTCATGGGTTTGAGCCCTGCATCAGGCTCTGTGCTGACGGCTCAGAGTCTGGAGCCTGCTTTGGATTCTATGTCTCCTCTTTCTCTGCCACCTCCCACTCACCCTCTGTCTCCCTCTGTCCTCTGTCTCTCAAAAGTGAATAAACATTAAAAAAAAAAAAAAAGAACAAACATCACTAAAGCCAAAAGAGACTGACAATACCTGGAACTGAAAAGAAACAGAACCAGAAGAGGCCTACAAAGGCCCTGGAGTGATTAAACTTCTTTAAAAGGGCAGGACATCTGCAGCAGACTGTCAGACTTTCCAGGCTCTGACTCTTCCACAACTAATCACGTTAGAAAGGCAACTGCCCCAGAAGGCTCTTCCAACTGATCACTGAACATAATAAAGGTCTTCCACTGCTGAAGCATAATAGGCCCTAAGCCCCAAGAGCTGACCCTGATCAATCAAGTCCTCACCTTTAAAAAAATTTTTTATGTTTATTTTTGAGAAAGAGAGTGAGCAGGGGAGAGTCAGAGAGAGAGACACACACAGAATCTGAAGCAGACTGAGCTGTGAGCACAGAGCCCAATATGGGGCTCAAACTCATGAACTGTGAGATCATGACCTGAGCTGAAGTCTGATGCCCAACCAACTGCCTCAACCAACCAAGTCTCATTTTGAACTGTGTGCTCACAGACTGACTTCAAGTTTGGTTTGTTAACTTCTTTATTTATTTTTCTTTTTTATTTTCTAAATGTTTATTTTACAGAGGGAGAGAGATCAAGAAGGGGAGGGGCAGAGAGAGAAGGAAAGAGAGAATCCCAAGCAGACTCTGTGCTGTCAGTGCAGGGCACAATGAGGGGCTCTACCTCACAAACCATGAAGTCATGACCTGGGCTAATATCAAGAGTTGGATGCCTAACTGACTTAGCCATCCAGGCATCCCTAGTTTGTTAATTTCTTACCTTTTACTGTGTCTTGTTTGTTGTATGACTTTGTACTGTACTTCACTTTGTGTGACATGTATAAAGCCAAGTTAAATGTGTAGTGAAATGCCATCAGCTTTGGAATCCTGAACCTGCTTTATAATTATGTTACCTTGCTTTATGATTGAGTAGACCTGACACTGTGGACAGATATAACTTGTGTATGTAACTTTATTGGCTGCTCGCAGCAACAGGGGAGAGAAATAGCTGATTTTGAGGTAGACTGCTTCCACCAAAACAATGGATGAAGATTTCATGCTTTATTTATTTATTTTTTTAATTTCTTTTATTCATTTTTGAGAAAGAGAGAGAGAGATAGCATGAGCAGGGGAGGGTCAGAGAGAGGGAGACACAGAATCTGAAGACAGGCTCCAGGCTCTGAGCTAGCTGTTAGCACAGAGCCCGACGCGGGGCTCAAACCCATGAAATGTGAGATCATGACCTGAGCTGAAGCCAGACGCTTAACCGAATGAGCCACCAGGCGCCTGGAAGATTTCATACTTTACACATAAAACTCTCCTTTTCATTTTCTCCTCTCTGTCATTGGCCTGGCTAATGCTAAGGTGGGGGTATCCCCTTGAATTTAGACTAACCCTTTGTTTCAGGCCAGGAGAGAATCTGTGTCCCTATATTTCATAAACAAAATAAGCCATCTCACTGGTTGACTCCCTTGGATTTACACTGTAAATTAAAAAGAACCTGCCAAGAGACTTCTATAATTGAGGATTCACTCCTTTTGGGAGGTCCCTACTTAACTAGTTACAAATAAAAGTAAATGAGGCCATGACCCGGAACTTCTTAATTATTAAAGTTACTGCAGTATCTGCTGCTAAAGCAATAGTTGTCCAACAAACACCCTTAGACTCTGGCCAAAGCTGTTCTTGATAATAGAGTAATTTTTGATCATCTTTTAGCTAAGTAAGGAGGTATCTGTGCAATGGCCAACACCACTTGCTGTGTCTAGAGTAACACTTCTGGGAAAGTTGAGACTTAGTTATGTGAGATTACAAAAAGAAGCTTCTTGACTTAAAAATATGACTTTGTAAGGACAAAGTCTGAACCTAACAGATTCCATGACAGAGACCCCCCTCTAAACTAGAAGGTCTAAGGGTCAGTCTCTCCGGAACCATTAGGCGGTTACACATTTCCCAAGACAGGAGAGACCACTTTGCAATATCCAGTCAGGAAAGGCCAGCTACCTCTCCCTACATTCCTAAGGGTGAGGCCTGCAGATGGGAACTTTAGATAGGACCCTGTTACCTAATGTTAAAGTTAACCCGATAGTCACCAAACAAGACCCTGAACTCGCTCTGTAATTGGTTAATTTCAAAGATACCCTAAATGTTGTAATTGGGCCCCGCCAAAAGTAACGAACGCTCTGAACAATGTGTATGGTTAAAGTTGCTGCCAGTGCTGTTATACAATAGATTGGATGTCACAATTTCTTGTAACTCCCCCTTCCCAAACCCCATAAGAACCCTACTCAGCCCTTGTTCGAGGTTCTCAGCACAGATCCACTGTGTTGGTGAAGGCTGTGAGGCCGAACTTAGGCCCGGTGAGCCTAAGCCTTAATAAACCTGCCCTTTGCCTTTACATGCGTGACTCGGTCTCCCCGGTGGTCTCTGGTTTTTGGGGGTGAAATTGAAATCTTGGGCATTACAACTTCTTCCACAAGACTTTCTTTCACTTACTTGATTTTGATTGATTTGGGTCTTGGGGGCCATGGTTTCAAAGTGCACTCCAAAGACTGGAAATCGTTTTGCTTTGAGTAGTCATAATAATCTCCTGGGTGCGTTATATTCTTTCAAAAACTTTAAATGCATGTTTGTAGTCGCTAACTACCACACAAACGATCTACCTCAGACTGGAATTCAGAAAAGGAACAAAGAGGATGGCTGACTTAAAGAATGTAAACCTGAAGCTGTAACCTGTAAATATCACAGGCAATAAGCAAAAACATCATGACCCGTGGCTGTCATGCAAAGGATCCACAGAAGCTGCAAGAAGTACAGAACAGTAAACAGTGACATTAATGCCTTCAACTTTGATCACATCTCTCAGTTAGGCTGAAAGTCTGATCAAAAGGGGAGGATCCTTAAAAAGAAGATGATAATAAGGCCCCCACATCAGTAAACCAACACTTAATACCTAACTAACTAGTTTCAACCTCCCAGGAATGTAACCTTTAACTAGTCAAGGTGGAATTTTCTGGCCAATACTAGGAAATTTGCTGATAGAATACTTCCTCTCTCCTAAGGGGGGCAACCTTGCCTAAACAATGCATTCTTCGCTAATAAATTCTTTTTTCCTTCCCGGTCCCCTCCTTTGTCTTCCCCCTTTGCTCTCCTCCTTCTCCTTCCTTTAAATGCCCTCTCTGTCTTCCAAAATCTCTATTTTGTTTAGTTCAGCAGAGCTCCCCTCTGCTTGCTAGATAGGATGCTGCCTGATTCATGAATTGTTTAATAAAGCCAATTAGATCTTCAAATTTACTCAGTTAATTTTTGTTTTTTAATACATATAATAGCATTTTATCAGGTGTTGAATCATAAAGTTTTTATTTAAAAACTCCACATTATGAAGACAGAAAAATGTTCTCTTCTTGGTTCTTTGGTGCAATTAAGTTGATATAAGATAGATTAACAGGAGAAAAACAAACAAAAGTAATAATACATATACCTTCTATACAATGGGAAAAACCCAGGAAAACTGACTAACTCCTTAAAAAGACCCAACCCATCACCTTAAGTACCATCTTCAGCTAAAGGCAAAAAATGATGTTGGAGGGCAGAAAATTTGTTACAGGAGGTTTTCAGACAAAGCATAGCAAACAAGGCTAAGATTACTATAGGGATTTAATGTCTCCATGGATAACACTTTCTAAAATCATCCCTTCTTCCTCTTATAATAAGGAAGACCCCTTTACAAATAGAGATTTTCCTTAGAAATATAAATGTTCCTTACAAAAGGGTAACTATTCCACTTTCAGAGCTTCTCCTGTGTCTGTCATTTCTTAAAAATAACCAGCTTAAAATAATCAATTTTCCAAAAAGGTATTATATTTTGGGTTACATATTTTGTTCCCTTTCAGTGCATAATTTTAAATAACCAGTCAATAGGTTATGATGTTAAGTAAGTGTTTACATTGAACAAAAATTTTCTAATTTATTTGTTCCTTGTATTGATTGCATCTGTCTATTTTTAAATATCGAAGCCTACCAAACAGCTATGCTTCCTCCAGGAGGACTTTGATCATTGGGAAAGAGAGTGAACACATTCACAAATGGAACTCGCAGAAATATGGTAGGAGGTTCTGGGATTAGAAGCAGGAGGCTTACTTTTATCACTGTCAATTAGTAGGCATTGTGCATTGAGGGTACCAGTTAATGCCTTTTTGTTCTCAGGAAATTATAGCTCAGAAGGAACGCTGGCACACTGGGTTTGCTAATCTGTACGGCTTTGTATGCTTCGCTCTTTCAGCCACAATCAAATAATCATTTCCTCTTGTTTGTCTTCATCCACTTCCTGTCTCCTCCTTGGATTTAACCATCAAATGCCCTTTGGTTTTGACCAGAGGTCCTTCCACAAAAGCCCTGTAGTTCCTGACATCATTATTCTTTTGTAAAAAAAAAAAAAAAAAAAAAAAAGGAATGCCTGGGCATATCCTCACATAAATAGTTTCTTTTTCTTGGTCAAAGACTAGTGTTCACCTTACTGTGCAGCTATTCTTTACACTGTATATAAAACTTCATGGCAATATGATATCATAAAGGGATTTAGGAAAATGAACTATAAACAGAAAACTGCACTGTGAATAATACTCTTTGACACCTCATCAAATCTGAAATCTTCATTTGGTTTTCGTTTTTATGTTGATTTGTTTCAAAGCAACCTATAAAGTACACCTATCTTTCTCTCTGTTTATCATCATTTAAAAATTGCTATTTTTATTAAGGCTTTTTCTTGGTAGCAAGGTTTTTGTTCTACAAATATGCACCTCTTACCAAGCCACAGTCCCTCAGAAGACAACAATCTATAAAGCAGAGAGGGGTGCATTTTAAAAGTGGTACGTAGGAGGTATTAGAACGAATCTTGTTATACATGAACATAATTTTTTGCACATAACTCCCTCGCAGTTCTTCTGAAATGTACCCTTTCTTATAAAAATATCTGTTTGGAAGCTGACGAACCAGAACACTTTTTTTTTTTTTTTGGCCTCTTTAGGTGTTGTCTTTCCTGTGCAATTCAAATTAACCTTTTGAGTCACTCACCTCCCCCAAATCTGCAGTAGTCCCAAGATTGTGTGTATGTGCTAAGGGGCTCTGATATGCCACCCCAAAATAATGCCAGTTTGGCATATTGACAATTTTAAGCTGAAGGGAAACAGCAGATGTGGGAAGGGCTCTCTGACCCAACCCCCACTTCTACCAACAAGTAGGGCATAAAATTTCTCATGAGAGAGGCGCTTTTACTATACTAGGAAGAAAAGAACATTCGTATCACCAGAGATGGGAAGTCAGAGCTGAAATGGATCTGTACAAACAAACCTACTAAATTACTCTTTATCTTCCCTCCATTTTCCATATATCCTAGTCACTTTCTTGAAATTTTTCTCCCCTAATAGCTTAACCCCCGTTTTCTGCTGTTACTTCTCCACAATTTTATCATTTTTTGTTAAAAGGGTATATAAAGTCTCAGTCCAAGCTGTTTCCTTGAGTTTTTGTTTTGTTTTGAAAGCTCTTGTGTTCATGTAGACCTTTTAAGTAAAATGTGTATGCTTTTTTCTGTGAATCTGTCTTTTGTCAGTTTAGTCCACAGGCTGCAACCACAGAACCTACAAAGGTAGAGAAGATTCCTTTTACCTCTCCTGCAGTCATCATGATGAGGACAGAATATCTTTGGCCAGGACACCCTGCTCACTTCAGAGACTGAAGCTGATATCGTGGGGACACCTGAGAAAAGTCAGCAAAAGATAAGAACTCTTTACCATTTTATCTTCCCAGATCTCTGCCTGCAGGAACAGTCAAGTGAGGATGCTGAGAGTCTCTCCTTGT